>JAATLQ010033724.1:0-19104 GCA_013421005.1 Heliconius erato x Heliconius himera | reverse complement strand
TATATATATATATATATATATATTTATTTATTTGTATGTATGTATATTTATATGAATATATTTATTTGTTTGTTATGTTTGTATACTGATATTTCTATATGTGTATAATTTATTATAATATGTATATTGTATATGTGCATATATATGGTATATGATAATTACATTCTTATTTATTTTATACCCTTATATATATTTATATATAAATATATTTCCTTTTTTTTTTTTTTGCACCCTACCCCATCTATCTTAATATCTAAATTTGCTATTTCCTCTGCTTGAAGGTTGCCTGGCAGAGATTGCTATTAAGCAATAAGGCCGCCTTTTGTACATTTATATATTTTTATTGTATTTCTGTGTCTTTTCTTGGGTGTACAATAAAGAGTTAATTATTATTATTATTATAAACGATACTATTGTATTTATATTTCTTTTTATAGTAACATGTTAAATATTTATTAATATATATAGACACTAGCGGACCCGGACGCGGCTTCGCCCGCTTAAACTATACGAATGCTTAATAGATATATTTATGTAATTGTCTTTGAAAAATTGTAACTAATTTAAATGAAAAAAATCATAAGTAAACGTAATCAAAGTACAATATTAATAAGAAAAACTAAACAAAACATTATTAATATTATCAAAGTAAAATAAATATTTAAAAGAATTAAAATTAAATGTGTTGTGCTACGTTTTTGCAACTGCATGTAGATATTTACATAATATTCATCTAAAATAAAAATATATATATTTTTTGTCTCTGTCTGTCTTTCTATTTCCCCGAGCTAAGGTCCAGAATAACTGAACTGATTTTTATTGGACTTTCAGTGATCGATTTTACTGATTTACCCGGGAAAAATCTTTTTACACGTTATACTTGCGGGCGTACATAGATACTATAAAATGACTAAAGTCCTTTCTACATTAAATATGATAAGTTTTGCGAGCAATATCAAATAAAATCCCAAAAAACTAGAACTACAATTTATTAAGTGTTTAACAACTGTATAGATAACCATCCAACCGAGATGAAATAACCAACAATTCTTTCCTTAATCTCTTCTCTATATATAATAAGACAGTAAAAATATTTTGTCTGTACATTTAGTAATTTTGACTGAAATGGATAGAGGGACACTAAAAAAGAATAATAGAAAGCAAAAAGATTTTTTTTTAATTTCTTGTCTGTCTGTCTGTCTGTCTGTCTGTCGACATATTTTTGTCCGCATTTTTCTCTGAAAGTACTGAACCGATTTACTTGAAAATTTCACCAATTGCTTTGTTTTAATTCAACTTAACTTGGTTCATCAAAATCGGTTCATTAAAAAAAAGTTATCGTCATTTGAATGAACTCAAGGCATTAGCTTGCCTGCGAATATTATACAGAGTGGAAGTGTCAGCACCACATTAAATGAAACCACAGTTATAACTACTCTATAAAAGCCTAATTTAATTCAGAAAAAAATAAATTCCCAAAAATGAAAAAGTTTTTTTTTCAAACAAAATAAATAATAAAATTATCATTTTAAAACAAAACGCCATTTGTAAGGATGACGCACGCACACATAAACCTATCAAAGGAACACCGCCGCACACAGCTCATTTCAAAATCGAGTCGTATGTATTGGTGATAAAGTTCAAAGTTGTTTAACCTTTAGTAATATTTTTGTAGTAGTAAGTGTTTATGTTATTAGGATCTATACGTAATCGCGTCACACGAAGTACAGGTATGGATAAAAATCGTGAAATGAAAAAAAAAATCCTACGTCCAAACTGTTGAGACATTTTGATTAATTTCTTTAGGTATAGGTTTGAAATATTTTACCCTATATGCGGTTTCCGTAAATGGAGCGCTGCCTCTTCCACCCTGTATAGCAATCGCGCTGGTATGACCCTGGCTAAAGAATGACGTTCGAAACGTCTGGGTTATATGACTGTTGATAAAAATAAATATTTTTGAAGCACTATTATATAATATTTTATATAATAAAGTAAACAAAATTGAATTGTTAGTGGAGATTACCTTCATAAATCATAACAGTTAAGTTTAAGTTGTAATTAATTCAACACAAAGATAAAGAACGATCTTGAAAGAAATATCAAGTAAATACAAAGATTTTTTGGTTGGTTCGTTCATATAATACATTTAACTAATTTAAAAACTGTACAGGAGTTAATATGCAATTATTACAGTTATTTTATAAAGAATATTATGAATCCTTCAAATCAATAATTTAACATTTAAGGCTGTTTCTGAATTAGTAAATTAAATTATTCACTGACATCAGCACATTTAACAGAGTATATTATATAGGTAAAAAGAACATAAAGTTACAAAAATATATACGTGTAATAAATAATTAGCTTTATGTATATTTTATAAATATCAAATATCAACAATGGTCGTATTTTTTTATTTAAAACAATCAAAAATTCTTTGACGATAATGTCGTAAAAAAATCATATTAGAAGTCATTATAGTTGTCAATCAATAGTGCATATTAAATCAATAATCATGTATTTTAAACGGGCGAAGCCGTGGGAGAGCCACTAGTACTTAAATAATACTATGCCGCTGCCGCGCAGGGCCGCAACTTACACCACACCAAGAAATTAATGAAAATCTAACTAATCTACTACTCGAATAAGCGAGAAATCAAAGAAAAGTATAAATGAATTATAAACAGTCAATAATTACATAAAAATTAACAGTAGTTCGAAAATGTATGAAAATTTACAAAACCGTCAACGTCATCTTCCCGTTCGCGTCGGTCATACTATGCCGCTCGTAGGGCTAGGTCATTTCGAATCAGTGACATCTCCTTAATTATTTATTAGAATGTTATACAGTAATCTATAATTTCAATCTAGATGAAATGCTAAAAGTGACTATTATATTCATTTTCATAAGGATCAATATCAAATTATAGAAAATACATACAACAAAAACCCGATAAATATAAAGTAAATTAATTAAAATTGTTACTTTTGCTCAACTTTCAGAGATAAACATATACCATCGCGGACTTTTTTAAACATTATTTAAAGGACAATACTTTTGTAAAACGTCAGCGCACGCCATTTATGCGTTAAGCAAGTTCATTTTGGGTGACGTTTTCTTAAACCAACAAATAAACTTTGCAAACCGTTGCTTAGCAACGGTCAGTTGTTATTTGCATGGCGGAATAAATTGCCTGTCAAATTAAAAAGTATTTTAACATATTAGTATATATCGAAAATATTACAAATATTAGAAAAAAAAGTAACCTATGTTCATCCGAAGACCCTCAAGTATCTTTATATGAGTATTTTATCACAATTGAATTAGCGGTTTGGCCCTGATTGCGTAAAAGACAGACAGACAGACAGAGTTACTTTCGAATTTATAATATAGGTATGGATTACATTTATAAGTAATTAAAATTCACCAAACCTATTTAACTCTCATTTTACAATTCACATACACGCAACTAACAAAGATGGCGGCAGACATTCTACGTACATTAATATAATTGTAATTTTACATACCTTATAAAACATCTTTCTGTATATATTTCCATTTACTAAATAAATAATATTTATCTCTGGATATTAACGGCAATACGTGCATTAATATCACTCTTCTTTGTTTTAATAATAATCTATTAAAAACTTACCGACGAAGTATTCCAAAACAAAATATCGTAAGTAGTGAAAGCACTTATAACTTATCTTAGTAGCCTCGAATACTTATATCACAATTGAAGACATAATCTCACATGTTTAGAAATATAATTAAATATATATTAATTATAAATTAAAACTTCTCTAAACATTTTTAACATCCATCCTTCCTCAGACGCGTCCGCCATATGCCCTCTCTTTCTTTTCTTTTTTTCTTGTCTTTGTCGTTGACAGTAGCTTATTCAGCCAATATGATATTTTACATTAATTAAAATATTATTTATATAATTATTTATTTTAAGTTATAGTACACAATTATTAAATATAATTATTAAATTATTTTTAATAAATATATTTTATATCTGCGTGTTTTACCTACGGTATATTACGTCACTTTAAAATTATTTGTGAACGGAACGCGTAATTAAAGAACTGAACTAAACTATTATTTATAAGATTGTATTTGTCTTAAGCTATAAATTAAACAATATTATAAATTATATTTATAATATTTTTTATATATATTTTTAATTAATTATGTTATTTAACTACACATTTTAGTACTCGTATGAATCTTTACATTTCGTACAACCGTTTAGTAGCCACTCGAAGGAGAAGTGAAGTCCGCATTTTTTTTCGAATTTACTTTATTGCTGTTGACCTGAAATGGTCTTGACAGCGTCACCTCAAGAAAAAGTACGATTTGATGATGTTTTAAACGTATGAAGGGTTGGCGATCGCAAGGCTACATACGCTTATCAGGGGGAGTTTGAGTGTTGGTCCCTGTCCGAGGGGCAGACGTACCGTGAGATAGGACTGGCCGGGAAAGTCCGCATCGCTCGGTCCCACTATTTAAAAATGACGCGTCTTTAAAGTCTTTCTTGTCCCACTTCTCTAAAGCTTAATAATTAATATTGAATGTTTTGTTATCCTCTGAATACACCCAAGTCAAACAACTTGACGTTCCGTATTTATACTCTGCGACATATTCTTTTTTAGCTTCAAGATGTAGCAAGGTAGGCGGAGGGAGCCTAGTGTTAAGATACTTCTCTCTAAACTTATCGCCGAATTCTGGAGGCATTGCATGTTAAGTGGCGGTACTCTGCGCGGAGCTTTTCCAGTGAAGAAATGAAAATTATAAATATTTAATTTCCTCGACTGGAAATCGAACACACAACCTATCGTGTTTACAGCCACACGCTTCTGTCCCTGCGCCACGACGTACCTTTATATATGTGATATTAATAATCATTTAACATAATAATAAAAAGTATTATATAATACATTTGGCAACAGATGCTCGCACTGAAGCCATCGCATAATTCGCACATTTCAATACTAATTAAAAAACGATTAACGAAAATTCCCAATTTAATGACAATTAAAACATCCCATACAATGAACCAGTGAATACGTCAAAGGGAAATGACTGTATCAGTTTAAATAAGCCTTTTAATGTTAATTATTTTGTCAAGTTACATCTTTCGTAATAAAATAATATAACAAATAAGTAGTCTATTATATTTCTAAAGGTCTTCCCGTACAGATTGACGGACCGACACTATTGGGCTGATAGGTATGTAGATCCCTTGAAGAGTACACTAATTCACTAAGAGAGAATTCACTGAAAAATTTAAGTGAATAGGAAAAAGTAGAATCACATTTAATAGTTCACCACCATGCAAACCAAGGTAAAGCGTTCGATTAATTCTTAATACATTTTAGTACATGACACAGTTATACAATCAATAGTATCCTAATAATAAACATTATGTCAACGATTGTGAGGATGTTTGTTCCACTTTTACGCAAAAATTACTGAACGGATTTAGATGAAACTTTGGAGTAATTTATCTTATACGTCAAAATAACACTTGGAACTACAGTTTATGTAAAAAATTTGTATTATTTGTTTATATTACGGTTATATTTGGTTTATTATTAATATTATATACTTCCATAGTCGTCTATCTAAATATTACATACATATATGTATCTATGCTAATATTACAAAAGGAAATACTTCATTCCGTTTGACGCGGTAATGTTACAGGAACTCTTGGTTCGTTTTGAGAAATTATTTTTGTGTGGAATCGTATATTTATCGAGGAAGGCTAAAAGCTATAAATGCTATAAATGGGGGAGTACCAACAAAGAATGTGGCAAAACAGAAGAACTTGAGAAGTGCGTACGCTGCCTAAGCGGTTAATGTTAGGTAGAAATCATTTGTAACGAAATTTTTTTTATTTCCACGTTCTAATAAAAAGTCTACGACAGGATATTATGTCTAGCTCCAAAAGGTACACAATAACTATATTTATGTTTTACAAATTACAAAAAAATAATATTTAATTACGAGGTATAAAATAAAAGATAGATTTTAACATTGGGCTTTACATAAAAACCTTAAAATAAACAATTTAAAATAGACATCTTATGGAATTCTGCGTCGGAAGTTCAATTGACAATAAATAAAGAAAAAGTCGATTTTTTAATCATGACTTCCAATATTTTAATTTTTGAAAAGTAAAAAATTAAATCAGCTTCACGCTGTAGCACACAGCAGAGTAGGCAGAGGGAACATAGTGATAAGATACTCCGTTCCTCACTTTCCAATTGTAAAATAGAGTTAATCAAAAACATTTTAAAAATAATTTTATACTTCGAAATATAATAAAAGATTTATGTATTCGACATTAAACTACTTTATAATGAAAATAGATAAGTATATAGCGCCGGTAACAAGCACTGTAAAGAGACGACACGTATAGAACATTAATTTCGAACATTGTCCAATTTCCAATAACTAATGGATACTAGGTGTCTCTCTGAAGTATAGACAGAAGATAGACTCTTATAAAATCCTTTGAATTTTATTGAAGTCCATATTGATTTCTTTCGATAGCATACAGTTGTTATTCACAGAGCGTCTGCGAAATCCGTTTGAAAATGCTGCCTTTATTAAATTAGTTTACTTTTTTTGTTTTTCGAATTAAATTTATCGTTTTTTTTTTCAATTTTATTTATAGATGTTTCTTGATTTTGAATAAACGAAAAATAAATAAATTTAGATATACTTAAGTTATTTTTTCTTTTAACACAATTTTTGTAAGATAATATAAAATATGTTATTAAAAAATAATTTATTCATGAGTACATACATTAATAAACATAAAACACGTACAGAAAACAGAAATTCAATTTAAATAGTTCTTTTGAATTCTCAGGATTATTACTCCACAAAATATAATAATATTTAGCAATTGCTCATTAAACATGACGTGCTATAAAATAAGACCAGGCGCAGAACTACTTGAGACTATTAATTGAAGACATAGCTTTCTATAATTTCTTTAATAAAAACGTCACCTGCACGCTGTATCCCGCACACAGCAGAGTAGGCAGAGGGAATGTAGTGTTAAGACAATCCGTTCCCCAATTTTCTAAAGGTCTTCCAGTACAGATTGAGGGACCGACATCACGCAACCGGCACTATTGGGCTGATAGTCGGTATGTAGATCCCTTGAGGAGTACACCGAATCTGGTTCATTGTATGGGATGTTTTAATTGTCATTAAATTGGGAATTTTCGTTAATAGTATTTTAATTAGTATTGAAATGTGTGAATTATGCGATGGCTTCCTGAGTGCGAGCATCTGTTGCCAAATGTATTATATAATACTTTTTATTATTATGTTAAATGATTATTAATATTTAAGAGAATAGGATTAATTCTTAGTACATTTTAGTAGATGAAACTTTGGAGTAATTTATCTTATACGTCAACATAATACTTTTAACTATAGTTTATGTAAAAATATATAAAAAAAACAAAACAGACCTTGAGAGGTGCGTACGCTGCCTAAGCGGTTAAAATTAGGTAGAAATTAGAGATGCGCCGATTATTCGTTTGGTATATCATTGTTCTATGCAGGTGAATATGCGTGTCCAGTTTGACATCGCTCCGCTCATGCGAAGGAGATATACATAGCATTAAGTGAGACTCATTCAATTTATATTAATAATTAAATAAAAATAATCGAACCGAATGTATTCGGCACCATAACCGAATAATTCGGCCGAATACGATATTGGCCGAATACGGCACGACGATATTGAAAATCATGATATATATTGTATACCGAATACCAAACGAATATTAGGCGCATCTCTAGTAGAAATCATTTATAACGGAATTGTTACATTTTTTCTAATAAAAAGTCTACAACAGGATATTATGTCTAGCTCTAAAAGGTACACAATAACTAGGTATATTATGTTTTACAAATTATAAAAAAGAAATATTTAATTACGAAGTATGAAACACAGATTTTAATATTGGGCTTTACATAAAAATCTTAAAATAAACAATTAAAAACAGACACCTTATGGAATTCTGCGTCGGAAGTTTAATTAACAAGAAATAAAGAAAAAGTGGGTTTTTTAATCATGACTTCTAATATTTTAATTTTTGAAAATTAAAAAATTAAATCAGCTTCACGCTGTATCCCGCACACAGCAGAGTAGGCAGAAAGAACGTAGTGATAAGATACTCCGTTCCCCACTTTCCGATTGTAAAATAGAGTTAATCAAAAACATTTTAAAAATAATTTTATACTTCGAAATATAATAAAAGATTTATGTCTTCAATATTAAACTACTTTTTAATGAAAATAGATAAGTATATAGCGCCGGTAACAAGCACTGTAAAGAGAATCACACGTATCGAACATTAATTTCGAACATTGTCCAATTTTCAATAATGGATACTAGGTGTCTCTCTGAAGTATAGACAGAAGATAGACTCTTATACAATCCTTTGAATTTTATTGAAGTCCATATTGATTTCTTTCGATAGCACACAGTTGTTATTCACAGAGCGTCTGCGAAATCTGCTTGAAAATGCTGCCTTTATCAAATTAGTTTACTTTTTTGTTTTTCGAATTAAATTCATCGTTTTTTTTTTTAATTTTATTTATAGATGTTTCTTGATTTTGAATAAACGAAAAATAAATAAATTTAGATATACTTTAGTTATTTTTTTCTTTTAACACAATTTTTGTAAGATAATATAAAATATGAGTACATACATGAGTACATACATTAATAAACATAAAACACGTACAGAAAACAGAAATTCCATTTAAATAGTTCTTTTGAATTCTCATGATTATTACCCCACGAAATATAGTAATATTTAGCAATTGCTCATTAAACATGACGTGCTATAAAATAAGGCCAGGCGCAGATTCAACGATAGTGTGAAGCTGATTTATTTATTATATAATAATCTATTAAGCTGAAATCCCAGGGCCCGAAAGCTACGTCATTTTAGCAAGACTGAAATTTTAAGGATAAATTGTTATAGTAGAAACTTATTATATTATATTTATGATTGCCAGATCCTATACATGGGCTTTTACACCCGCCAGACGTCCTAAAGATTGTTACTATCTAGCTTAAATTTTAAATATATTATTTATAACGAAAATGTATTTTAAGACACTTTATAAGCATCCAGACCGAAATCTGAATGCATGCTTCCAGACCATAAATTGGCGCTACCTCTGAAAGAGTCTCACGTTCAAGTTAGTAAGTACGCATACTGTCTTAACTACATATTAAACTGCTAGAGGGCCTGCGCAGCTTCGCCCGCTTATTAGGAGTGAATTCTAAAAAAACCACGAAACACATGTTCAATAAAATATTTTTAACAGTCTGAATTTAATTTTTTATAAAAATCGGTGGCAGTTTAAAGATTTTTCCATATAAACTTTCAACCCTTTATTTGAACCTTTAGGGGGTGAATTCTTAAAAACCATGAAACACGTATTCAATGAAATATTTTTAAGAGTCTGAATTTCTAATTTTATAAAAATCGGTACAGCATATTTTTTTTTCCATACAAACTTTCAATCCCTATTTCATCCCTTTAGGGTTGAAATTTTTCAAATTCCCTTCTTAGTGGATGTCCAGAATATGAAAATAAACATCTGCCCAAATTTCACGTTTCTACCATCAGCGGTTACGGCTCTGCGTGCGTCTTACCTCAGTCAGTAAGCACAAGTCCTTTTATATATATAGATTACTCCTCAAAATTCCAGCTCTGCTAAAATGGCGTGACTGGGGCCCTGGGATCGTGGATATATTGTTTTTTTATCTGCAATCTGATATGGTAAATGAACAGACTATTAATTGATGACATAACTTTCTATTAATTTC
This sequence comes from Heliconius erato x Heliconius himera, assembly GCA_013421005.1. NCBI lineage: Eukaryota > Metazoa > Arthropoda > Insecta > Lepidoptera > Nymphalidae > Heliconius > Heliconius erato x Heliconius himera. The sequence continues at coordinate 9,217 of JAATLQ010033724.1, read as the reverse complement.
TCTAATAAAAACGTCACCTTCACGCTATATCCCGCACACAGCAGAATAGGCAGAGGGAACGTAGTGTTAAGACACTCCGTTCCCCAAGTTCCTCTGAATTCTGGAGGCATTACGTGTTGAGTGGCGGATTAAACGCCGCGTATTGTCCCGACACCAGAGCGAAGAAATGGAAATGTAAATTTAAATAAATGATTCATTTCTAAAACCACTTGAACTCACAACCCATCACGTCTACAGCCACACTTTGTGTCCTTGCGCCACGACTGGCCCCGAAACATAAGCGTAATTATGACAAAAAGAGCCACAATATTTATTACCTACGATTTTAAATTATTGGCTAAAAATAGTATATAGATATATAGATAAGAGAAGAAATCTAACAGAATGTGAACAAATAACTTAAAAAGGAATTAAATTAGACATGGAATATAGACTTTTTGATTGCGAATCCCAACTTTACAATTAAAGACACAATATGGTACCTATTACAGAAACTAATTGAAGAACCTACGAGTATATACATAACTTAAATTTATTTCCTTTTTATGACATTCTCATGTAAATGGGATGATAAACCTTTCTATTAACAACAATTCTTAACAACATCAATTCTAAGTTCAACAATTCTAAACAATTTCGTATATTCAATATTTTAAATGCTATTCTAATGACGTTTTGGTTTTGGAACAAATATGTCAATCTTACTATTTTGGTATTCACCTATCATAAAATTAAAATATTAAGTTTTCATTTTTAAAAATCTGCTTATTCTTAATTTCTTGTCAATTAAACTCCCAACGCAGAATTCCCATCAATTGTCTCTTTTTTAACCGACTTTTGTGAGAAGGAGGTTTAGATTCGATTGGTTTTTTTTTTGTTTGTTACCTCAGTACTTTTGACTGGGTGAACCAATTTTGACGATTCTTTTTTTATTTGAAAACTTAAAATGGGGGCAATTTGGTATTAAAGGCGATAACTGAAGTGAGGTATCAGATAAAAAGGGCTCTGGCTGAGCTATGTTTAAATTTCAGAAAATGCTTGAGACCTCTAATTTTTGTACGGAACTTTCGGTGGGCGAACCAGACTGTCGGTTGTCCGGTTTTTTTTATTTGACAATGGGATCCAGTGAAGTCAGTTTCATTATCGTATTCGTATTGTACGTTACGTTATATACCGAAACTATATATTTTCTTAAAATATTAACTATTTCTAATTGATGAGTACAAATATGATATCTATTTATCGTAACGACAAAGTAAATGTTAGAATTGTTATATCTGCAACGGTCTTTAAAAATGTGAATAGTTGCAATATTATGTTGAATCATCAAGATGATCCTTTGAAATAGTCATTATTAGTTTAATGATTATTAAACTAATAATGAATATTTTAAACGTATTTTATTTAGCTTGACTTTTTCGTGAGTCTAATCTAGTATCTAATTGAAATTTTACCCCCTTCCTGTTCACCGATAGACTTGAAAGTCTCTTGATGTATAGATACCTTTAGTTCTTGTGACAATACACGATTACAAATCTATTTTATATTTTTTTAAAACACCCTTATCATGGATGTCAAATGAAAAGTAAAAAAAAATATTGCAAATTCAAGATGGCAGCCGCCGCAAAATGGCGGATTTCATATTTTATGAACCCGTCAATATTGGTAAGGTAACAAGCAGATTAACACACACTTAAAACAAAGCTATAGTAACTTACAATAAAACCATTTTAATAAAAAAAAAATACTAAATTCACTTTAAAAAAGTATTATCAACTACCTACTAATATTTGGTCACTTTCTAACATGTATAAAACATCGTAAATAACAATGAATGGTGTACTTCTACTATCCTTTTATCTCAAGCCAGTGGTTGTCCAGGTACTCGAAACCTTTTGTTGTTTGAATTGTTTTCAATTTACCAAAGTACTTGACGTAACCAAAAAGCACTTGTGGCATCTTTTTGTCACTATACATTTCATGATTTGCGTACATCTGGATTTTTGGAAACAAAGAAGATTTAAAAAAAAATACAAATAAGAACTATTTGATTACTCGATAAATTGGCACAGTCAAAACCTATGTTTTGATTATACCTTAACTATATGCAAACTTTATTTGTTCAGATTTTTTTAATAAATAATCTTTTATCTAAATTTAATGAACATGCCATTTCAATCAGCTTCACGCTGTATCCCACACATCATGCTATGGTCATCATACAGGCAGAGGAAATCCAGTGTTAAGACACTCCGTTCCCCACTTTCCGCCGAGTTCTGGAGGCGTAATGTGTTGAAAAACTCAACACCGCCCTTTGCCTCTACACCAGAGCGAAGAAATGAAAATATAAATGTAAATAAATATTTAATATCCTCGAGTGGGGATCGAACCCAGAACCAGTCGATTTTACAGTCGCACTTTGTGCCCCTGTGCTACGCCATTTCAATCAATTGTTATTAACATATGTTTCTCAATTATGACACAAATTTTTTGTTCATAATGAAAAAAAAATGATAAAGATTTTTAGCTTCATTCTGTATCCCAAAAATAGGTCTAGGTCTTAAAAGCATAAAATGGGGTACAAATAGGGTCTTTTTTATTTGTTTACCCCGCTGTTAAGACCTAGTGTTAAGACACTGTTCCCATTAAGATCCTTCCGTTCCTCACTTTCTCCGAATTTCTAGGAGCATTGCGTGTTGAGTGACGGAATTCAACGTCACGTTATCAGAGCGAGGGAAATAAGAAAATATTAAATATTTCATTCCCTCGAGTGGGACTCGAACCTATAACTGACACGTTTACAGTCGCGCGCTTATTCCCCTGTGCCATGACAGTAACACAAAATAAGCGGCGGTAAGATAAAAAGAAAATTGTAAATAAAATTGATTTATTACCAAAATGTTGTTATATGTAGTTTGTAACTATTTAGGTATACATGATGAATTGTAATGATTTTATATTATAAACTCACGAGCGCAGCAAAAGGGACAATTTTGTACCATACCACACAACTTATTATGTAAATTTTACTTTTTTATGTTATCTTTTGTTCCGCTATTTTACATTTTTAATGTATTTTTGTGTTACAGATTGAAATAAATGTATGTTACTTTTTTTTTACGATTGTCACACTTTATCAAGCAAAATGAATGCTCCGAGTAAAATGTATTTTTCAAATGCGACACATTGTTACTCTCAATTGTCGGAGGTTTCAATATATCTGCCATTTTCAAGGAATTCCCTTCTGACCTTCCTATCTACAAAAGAATTTACTGAATGAAAGATGCTGGGACAAGATGACGGCAGGTAAAAATGCTTTTACGTAAGAGCTATAACTCTAGTATGGGTTACGCATCTGGCAGAGATATTTAATGGAAAAACTTTTACACATTTTAGTGATCTATGTGCAAGTTGGTAACTTTTGATCAAACTCATGATATATCATAAGTTTCTAATAAAATGCCAAGTAAAATCAAACCGTCATACTTATGCATCATGGGAGATAGATAGGAAATCTCTTTCCAATAATTTAAGAAATTTTTGCGTTGTGGGTGGCGAATCAATTATTGAGCTTCAATTCACTATCCAAGTGAGTCCATTACCATTGTGTATAATTTTGTATACTTTTCATCTTTTAAAATTCAGACATTTTTACTATTTAAGATTATATTTTTTTTGTAAATACTGTACAATACATGTAAATAATATATTATATTCAATGGCAAATTTGAATCGTCTTATTAAATCCATTTGATGAATGTCATAATGAAATAATACGGTGATTCGTCTTCATAATGCTACACCCACGGTCTTAATGTTGGGTATACAATAAACGATAATGCGATATGATATTATATTTCAATAGACGTATTTTATTTTAAAATATATATTTTTTATTTTTAACATATATATCGCATATGACATAAATATGCGTATATGCTTTTTTATATATAATAAAGAGGCCGGTCGTGGCGCAGTGGCACGAGGTGTGACTGCAAAATCAACTGGTTGTGGGTTCGATTCCCACTCGAGGAGATGAAATATTTACTTAAATTTATATTTCCATTTCTTCGCTCTGGTGTCGAGGTTAAGCGCGGCGTTGAGATCTGCCCCTCAACACGCAATGCTTCCGGAATTCGGCAGAAAGTGGGGAACGGAGTGTCTTAACACTAGGTTCCCTCTGCCTACCCTGCTGTGTGCGGGATACAGCGTGAAGCTGATTTGATTTTTTTATATATAATAAAAAAACAATTAAAGATAATTTTACGTCCAGCTAACAGAACAAGTTTTCATTTTGTATTTTTAGGCAAAATTTTAATTTTAACGTGAAAAAGCTCTACTTTCGAATCTTGTTACTGTTCATAATTGAGTTAGGAATAAGTAAAACGCTACCTTTTTGCCATCTGAAGTGTTGTCTCAACGTAATGGTCCAACATTTTATTGGGCGTCGTTCGTTTATTTTTCACGAAATCATTAAATTAAATATTAAGAAAAGTATAAAGGTTAACGACATTTGTGTATCACTTTAACGTTCGTGCAGTGTGTTAAGCTTGCATGTTACATTTCATTTATTTCAAGAGTTAATTTTATTTGCTTTTTTAAAATTATACTTTTGAACTTGCCTACATTAAATTTTAGTCATTATAAAAACTACGGTCCACCAAAAATGTTATATTTAGAAAACAAATGTTATATTTATAGAATATTGTATTAAGTTACTCACACATTTACATAAATATCTTATAAATATATCAAAACTTATTTTAGCAGAATTCCTTTGTGCTATTTAAGAGACATGGTCTCTAATCCTTTTACATTTAATTTTTATGATAGATATTAACTGAACATAGGCCTAACATAATATCATCATCATTATTAAGCATCTTCAAAAATGCCAAATTATATATATTTTTAAATCAACTCCAGAACACGTGCTGAGTTTTTTATAGATCCGAAACGAAGTGAACCGTATGTTCGGAAACCGTCGCCCTACCCAGGATATCCTGTTTGAAAAATAAAAGAGCTACCCCACACCTTTGTAAGAACAAAACGCTTATAAGACATGCATACAGAAGGCCGAATTATATTAAACTTTAAATTTAGGCATTAAAGTATAGTTTTATATTTTTGTTGTAAAAAGCATATTGTGCGTTCAAGAATCAATAATCAGATCTTAATATAGTTAATAATGCTTATAATTATTTTATACACTTGTAAGGGTTGTGATACCTTTATGTGGCTTTCAAAAATGTTGAAAGTTTTTGTTATTTATATCAAAAAAAGAAGGAAAGCCATACTGTGTAAATGAAATTATTATAGCAGTACCTTTATGTTTATTACAATAATATACATAGGAAGGTTTATATTATAATTCACTATTACTTATTATATTTTTCATACAGTAAAAATTGTCTTTAGTAATATATTAATTTGAGAATATTTAAAAATTTTATTTTTCATTTATCTTAAATATACACATAAACGTGATTCTATATGATATGTAAATAAATAATTCAACACGTGAGATCATAAAACGTAGCCATTCTAAAAAAAGAAAAACTCGCGTTGTAAAGTTAGTATGGTAGTGTGTAAGTGAATAATAAAATAAAACAAGATATAAGAATGATGTTAAATGAAGGAAATTATTTAATTAAATGTAATTTTGATTTCAAATTACTTTGATTTTCATTCAATTTGATTTTCAAATAGGTATACTTATTTAATTTGTATATTTTTAAATCTTTTAACATATTAGTAAAACCAATAACCAATTATTTCTGATTCATATATAGCACTTCTTGTATGGGACTTCACTTCGTCAAATCAGTTTAACACTCATTAAAAAAATATATTATCAGGTTCCTTCACCCAATAGAAAGATGTCTGTCAGGACTATATCTAGAGGAAGCACAGAAGTATTCTGCTGATGTGAATATGTAGCATTTAGATCTAAGGATAGATCCCAGTATAAAACAAGCTTCTAAGTCAATGCAATCAACAGATAGGTGCATTTATGAATATTTTTTGCTGGATTTGATATGATATTCACCACGTAATCGAAACCTATGGGCTACTACTTTCTGTGAACTTATAGTAAAGAAATTTGGAACGAAGTGAGTACTTACAATACAAATAAAAGAAAAAATCTAAATGTGATTTCAAAGATACAGAAAATATCAGGTTTTCTAATATAATACAGCAGTATAATAATGATAATAATAGCTTCACGCTGTATCCCACACACAACAGGGTAGGCACAGGGAACCTAGTGTTAAGACACTCCGTTCCCCACTTTCTGCCAAATTCTGGAGGCATTACGTGTTGAGTGACAGAACTCAACGCCGCGCTTTGCCACGACACCAGAGCGAAAAAATGGAAATATAAATTTAAGTAAATATTTCATCGCCTGGAGTGGGGATCGAACCCGCAACCAGTCGGTTTTACAGTCACACACTGCCACTGCGCCACGACTGGCCTGAATGCAGCAGTATACTCGTATATACATCGTTAGTTATATTAGTATTGTCACGGATTCGCTCTGATTTGATAGCATTGTAAATTTCCAAATAAAAGGGCGAAAATAAATGACATGATTATAAGATTAATCTAATTGAATCGGGGAGCCATGACCTCATGACATTGCCAAGGGACAAGTGTAACGAGAATGCGCCAACTTAACGTTATATAACAATTTTGTTACTTTTTTATTTGTGAAACTATACTGTTTATCCAAATGCCTTCCATAATTATATATTCACCTACATATAAATTCGAATTTTCTGTATTTAACATATATCTAGTACCTATATACTAACAGGTAATCCAAATAATAATGTTTTCGTGAATCTATAATTACTAATATACACTTGCAAAAAAATTGAATATACCAATTTGATTTAAAAAAAATGGCATAAGCAAACATGAAATTTTGTGTCATTACGACCAATACGTTTCAATATCAAATTACATATATTCCTTTGAATGACAATCAAAGATACTTCTATATATAATTTTAAGATGTGTGTATTACAATATAAATAATATCATTATGCAATTTTGACATAACAATAAAATCATTATAAATTATACAACCAATGTGTTTATGTTGTATTATTATGTTATTATTAAATAAAAAAAAAAAACTTAAAACAAAAACAAAACACAAAAAGGTTTAACGCACCTGTGTGTCCACAAAACGCCATTAATTCCCCATTCGTTCTCTTTCTATCTCATTCACCAGACGCCGGTGAGTCGTAACGTAAAACGTTCGTTCTCGACAGTCGCGCTTTGGCCGTCGCGTCGAATGTTTGGCGCATGCGCAATAATAAAACCAACTACGAACTGACATTTCGAACGTAAATAAACAGTGTTTAAAGTAAATTAATTATAGCGTGTTAGTGTATTATTAATATATTATTAGGATTTTTATATTAATAATAACATTCTAGTGCCAAAAAGTGCAACGAATTTTCGAGTAAGTACTTACCTGTTGTTTTTTTTTTTTGCGACGCATCGATTTTGCAGCGTGCATCGTTCAGATTTATTGTTTTTATTGAATTACTGTTGGATTTGTATGTGTCTGTTGTATATCTTGCAGAGTAGAAATGTTTGTTTGTTTGTTTGTTTTTTTCTTTTTTTTTGTTAAAATATATGACAGTGTATTTTGAAATATTAGACTAAGTAACATTAGTTATTACCTACTTATTACAAATATAGGAATTTAGAATAACAAAAATATTTATTTTAATATAAATTTAATGCATTCTTATTCTCATCATAACTTATTTATTTTACGACCTTTCTTTGTGCGTTAATATACAGTATACGAATACAAATACAGTAATGCTAATGGCGGCACGTGTTTTGTTATTTTATTTTTTACTGTCTAGACTCACTTGACCCATAAAAATCCTTAAATATATAATAATAAATTATAAATATATATAATTTTAGTCATTTTATACTGTATTTATGTTACAGTTAATCCTACTAACCGCACAATGTCCAAGTTCGAAAAGCTAATTAGGTATTTACATGCGGTCACTGAACTCTTGTCTTGAGCCAAAGATAGACGCCAACATCTAACATCTAATCTATTTAATACTAAAACGTTTTTAATACAGCTACTGATTAAATTCTAAAATTCTTATCATTTTCTTATCGAATTATCAGAAAAATCTGTAGTTCGCCATTACCGTATTCCATTTAGATTGATTGTTCCGTACAAAATAGCATACGAAAAATTTATACAATAGAAAAATTCTGTAGGCCTAAGTTAAATTTTAAATAGACGTTATATATAGTAAGTTAGTTTATGTTTACATCTTATTATTTGATTATTTATTGTGATACTATTATTTAAAATGAAAATTATATTATGGAATATATTTAAACATAACATGTACACTTAACACAATTATAAATAATTATAATATAGCAACTCCTCTAGAATTCGGCAGAAAATGGGTAACGGAGTGTCTTAACACTAGGTTCCCTCTGCCTACACTGCTGTGTGTTGGGATACAGCGTGAAGCTGATTTAATTTTATTTTGATTTATAACATGTATAATATATTAGTAATTTAGAAGGATTGAGTACTATAATGACAATTCTTTTCGCACCATTATATAAGGGCTAGGTTACATTTAACATTAACGTATAATCGAAAAGGAGACTGAAACTATTCCATACATTTTTGGGCCCATAATGTAAAGATATGAAAATGGTATGATTTAATAGATTTAGGTACATCATTCCCTCCTTGAAAACTATATAAATGTTGGCAATCTGAGAGCTGAGTTATTAGAGATTTGATAAAAGTTAGGTTAAGTTCGCAGACCAATTTCTTGAATATCAACTTCTATAAAATATGTGATTACTGAGTTGTTTAAGCATTAATGTTTATTATTTATAAATAAAACACATTTTAATGAATATTTTATTCTTCTTAATAATACTCATAACATGAGCACAGCAGTCTACCATTCGTCTTCCTACAATACAATTGCAGTATTTCATAGCAATAGCTTCCCTTCCTCTACGAAAGCTGTCAACTAAAATGTAACAGAAATATATTTTCCTGCTTATATGTCGGGATTATATCACACCTCTAAGTAACCAGGTTGTGGTGGTTTTCATCGTCTAAAGGTAGTCGGACTAGGGTATTGCAGTGTCCATTGGCTATCCCACAATTCACACAGCGATTCATATCCATAGC
>JAATLQ010033723.1:0-19104 GCA_013421005.1 Heliconius erato x Heliconius himera | reverse complement strand
AAGAAAATTATCGACATCGAAAGCAAGTTTAATTATTTTTATAATGTCATTACATTAATAAACTTCTATTACAATAAAAGACAAAAAAAATAAAATAAAAATTGTTTTATTTTACAATGTAAGTGAAACGACCCCAGAAAGTTTAATATACTCATAAACAAACTTAATTACATAGAAAGTTACTTTCTGTGACAACATTTCTCGTTATTACTTCCACTTAAATGATCTTTTAAGTTTAACGTTTACATTACATTAAATGCTAACTTTCCACTCTGCTAATGTTATAAAGTTTGGGGAAACTAAAATCTTCGTTTCTAGATAAACAAGGCTCTAAAATAGATTTAATTTTTTTTCTTCAGCTTCACGCTGTATCCCGCATGTAGCAATATAGACAAAGGCAGCCTACTATTAAGACACTCTGCTCCCCACTTTCCGCAGAACTCTCGATACTAGAGCTAAGAAATTAAACTATTAATTATTTCATTTCCTTGAGTGAGATCACACGCTTGTGCCCATGCGCCACGACTGGCTTAATAAGCAATAAATAAAAAAAATCATGTAGCAGAATACAGCTAAGTCTTTACCTTGTGGTCGACAGTACCATCATAATCAATGTGTTATATCATATTTATATGAACTTAACTTATAACGGTTATTGTATCACATGTTCGCAGGCAAGCGTCCCCATGAACGAGCTGCGAGCTGAGTTTATGACTGTTGCCATCGCAACTATCGGACAGTTACTGGCTGTTAGTTACTTATATATTATATTATTGTCGCAATCTGTAGTCAGTAAGGAAGCTGATTTTATGCATTTACTGTTGGACATTTTACAATTTAAAAGAATAAAAAAAAATGTTATTTCAACTGTTTTAGTGTTAAGAGAATATTTCATTAATTTTTATACATCTTAGTACTCAACTTTTATACTCAACAAGTATTATAGTTTTTGTAACTATAGTTTTATACTCAACAGCTAAGGCAAAGCAAGCAGCAAGGCAAGCTAAGCTAGGTAAGATCAACGAGGGAGCGAAATATTTGATGTTTACATTTTCTTCTCTCTGGCGTTGAGGCAAAGCGCGTAGTTGAGTTCTACCACTCAACACGCAATGCAATGCTCTAGAATTCAGCGGAAAATATGGAACGGAGTGCCTTAACACTAGGTTCCCTCTGCCTACCCTGCTGTGTGCGAGATACAAGGTGACCAAAAAATTACTGCGTGACGTATCTTAAACAAAAGAAGAAAGGGAATTTTCAAGTTAAATGCATTACATATTATGAGGAGGCAATTCCAGTAATATATCAGCTACATCTGTCCCACACGATGAGACTTTGGGAGTAAATCTGGAATTTGCGAACAAAATAAGTCGGTGTATAACCACCGGCTGACTTTTATTATCGTTAGGATATAAGAGGATTCAGAAAATTGAAAATATCAGCTTGAATATTGTACGTTTACTGCTATAATGTAGATGATGTATATATATCATAAATAAATTATATTGATAAATATTTTTATTAATAATAAAATGTGATTTCTCCATATCATTCCATACTATATTTATTAAAAAAAAAATAATACAATAAAATCAAAATTAATAGGTGATTCCGGTTAACTTACTCGTAGAATTATGATATTTGGTATCTAGCATCTATGAATGATGATGAATGAATGATGAAATCTGATTTGTGGGTAAATCCTAAAAAATAGTAACTTTAAATAGTAAAAAGTTTACGTGACTTTCCTCCAGTATCTTTGATACTGTGTTTTCGAAGGTCGACCGAGGTCATTTCTATCGTCACATCTTCTTAGTACCTGCCATTCTGTGTAGATCTTCATTGCGGATTCAATCAGCTACGCTGACTTTGCGAAGAGATCGCATCTCCACGGCATTTATCTGGAGGAAGGTCACGTAAAAAGCATGAGGACCCCCCGGAGGGCATGTATGAACAGGTTCATGACAGTGAACGAGGCGAAAGAAGTATGTAAAGACTGTAGTGGCATAGATTTTATTTAAAAAATTAGCACAGCTTTGATTGAATAATCAAAAATGGCAACCACTTTAAAAAGATTTTACAATAAGATAAAAAAATTCGCGGAACTTGGGAAGTGGGCACTACCTTGCTACATGCGGAATACATCATGAGGCTTTAAAAAAAACTTCAAATATCAAGTAAAGTACTCAAAAGTACTGTAATGCACTGAATATACCCGAATTGAGAGATCTTCGAAATGTGCCAATACATGAAAATTAATTCCTACGGCCTCAGATATGAACGCAGTATATTGAAGAGAAAATTTAATAATTCGTTTCCTTCATTCCTAATGGAATTATATGATGAAATTTCCAAAAGCGTTTCAATTTTGAGACTTAACTCTATAACAACACGTGTAACCTGTTAAGCAAATATGCCACGTTTATTTTGATATATGTAGGTACTATTGAAAATTTACTCAATTACTCAGCTTATTCAAGTCCCAATGGCCCAACGTTAGTAAGCGTATCGAATATTGATTCGATTTCCACTCGTAAAATTTTTTTTTTTTTCATTTACTGGCTCTTGTAGCGCGGCGTTGAGTTAAGCCACTCAGCATACAATTTCAAATAATTCAAGAAATGTGTCGGTGTACTCTTTTTTGTACAACAAGAATATTTTGTATGTATATTTTAACACTATTTCAACGTATTATTAATAATAGTAAAAATATAATAAAAATAGATAAAGTTTTATATTGTTTTCTTATGTATTGTTGCAGCAAAAATATACGAAATGTGACTCATCATTTTTTTAACATATCCTTTCTAACATTTTCTAGCGAAGCTTAATATTTCCTATATTGCACCGGTTTTTTATTGGAATTAATTATTTTTAAACTGTGCTAACCTAATAATAAGTACTTAAAGTATCTGTATTTTAATTTCAAATTAATAATAATTATTTTTATTAGGGTTCCGAAACGAAACCCTAAAAGGATAACATTGTTGTCATTCTACCGTCTATCGAGATCATTTATCGCGAGATCACGTAGAGGTATCAAGCTTCTTAGCCAGCACAATCAAAACATTTTTCTGCACTTTGTGCAAAATTCACAGCGTAATTAAAATCTCTAGTATACATCTCATTGCTCTTCAATTTAGCACGAAGTAAGAATTTTTAATATAAATATAAAAAAAAATCCGTATATCAAAATTTATAGGTATTTCACGGAAAAACATATTTCAAACTTAATAACTTCTTCCTTCCCGTTGACCTAGAATCCTTAAATTCGTACTGAACTCACTCTGACTCGCACTTGACCAGTTTTATTTATTAGTGATGACGAAAGACGAGGGACGAGATTCATCAATATAAACTATTATAAAGTGAAGCCACTTGCAACTATTCAATATCTCAAAAAAAAAACATGTAAATAGTTTCATAGCAGCTTAAAGAAGTTAGGGATAAAGAGTCCTCGAGAGAATGAATCAATTTATTTTAATCTCTGAGAGGACAAAACGTGACGTTGATTTCCGTCAGTCAAGACAGGACGATGTCTCAATTTAATGCGCAAATTAGAGAACGAGGTTCTCGCCTACTACATACGGGGTAAAGGATGAAGCTAAATACAATAACAAAATATTTGCATTGTAATTTCACAATAGTTATAATTCTTTTATTCTTTTAAATGTAAAGGCATACTGTATTTTTTATGAAAAATAAGCAAAGCTTTTATTATTACAATAACTTCAGGTGCTTGTTTAAGCTTCAAACTCAAGTAATAAAATCTTTATATAAATTAAGTAATAAGGTATATTTAGGAATTTGTAAAATTATATAAAAACTCGCTTAGTACCTTAGTCCTAAGTAAAATTTATAAAATTTACCTGAACCTATACCGGCACCTTAACTACTTCTATCTATAAAACTAACAATAACAATATAATCAGAACGCTAACACATAAAGCCAAGTTTACAACATCAATCTTCGATCTAGATTGGTCACAGATGTGGCGACTTCAACAAAAAAAATATATATTTTACTGGGTTTTTGTCTATCTGTAATGATGAGCAACATATAGATCTTGCAGGTGTAACATTCAACAATTTCCAATTTTTATTAAAAACATTAGCAACTAATCACAAATACAGTATTAAAAGTTTTTTTTTTATATTTTAATTACTTTCTTTTCTTAAATCACATTTAGTTTCGTTCACGTTTTGATATTATAATAATCATTTATTTAGAAAATAAATTATTATAATAATATCAAAACTAGGTAACTACTATACTAACTACCATTAAATTTGCTTTGTTTCCTTGTTTTTCAGTAAAACTACAACTAAAAAAGTAGTAAAGAAATTCTGATATAAAAAATAAAACACAAATTTGAATAGAGATTACTTACCTCTCTCAGTTTGAATAACCAGAAATGATTTATCGACACTTTTTCCACCCAAATCACAGTAATTAAGTAATATAAATGAATTTGAAAGTATTTTACGAATATTATCAAACAATCCCGCCATCATATGTGATGACAATCTGGGTCAAGTAAAGCTCCGTAAGCAGAAAAATAACTCAAACTTGCCCCGAAGTAACTAACTAACTTGTTGTAGTTATATTTTTTTAAGTAAATTAGTTATAAGTTAGATCCGCGATAAATTACAATAACAGAGAAACATTGAACATGATTATAACTTACGCTTACAAAATAATATTTTATTTTTTTATTATTTCTGTATTAAAATTATAATGTAATTTAAACTATAGGTTATATACATATATGAAGTATTAAATGATAAGCACACAAACGAAGAAAATACGGCTAAAAATTGAAAATAATTTTTATTGTTATTTATTTATTTATTCTGGTCGTTAAAAATTACATAATTAACAAACATCCAAACGTTTTCAAAGACATCACGTAGCTTTAGCTAGTAACGTTGTATATGGTAGTAGTACGCTGATAGTGCAGCTGTAGATCTTTTTTTACCGTCACGTTGTATCCCGCACACAACAGGGTAGCCGCCAGAGGGAATCAGTGTTAATTCACTCCGGTCCTCATTTTCTGCTGAATTCTGGATACATTGCGTAGTAAGTGGCGGAACTTAACACCGCGCACCACAACCTATCACATTTTGATTTCTGCGCCGCGACTGGCCTATAATAAAATGTTTAATTTTGAAATTGTATAAAGTTATATTATATGTGTAATTGTATAAAGTTATATTATATGTTTGAGGCCGGTCGTGGCGCAGCGGCACGAGGTGTGACTGCAAAACCGACTGGTTGTGGGTTCGGATCCCACTCGAGGAGTTGAAATATTTACTTAAATTTATATTTCCATTTCTTCGCTCTGGTGTCGAGGTTAAGCGCGGCGTTGAGTTCTGCCACTCAACACGCAATGCCTCCAGAATTCGGCAGAAAGTGGGGAACGGAGTGTCTTAACACCAGGTTCCCTCTGTCTACCCTGCTGTGTGCGGGATACAGCGTGAAGCTAATTTAATTTAATTTTTTTAATTTTTTAATTTATATTATATGTACCTACTAAAATTCTAAGGAATTTTGACCCAATAACCCAAAATACTTTATGATGGTTAAAACTGTTCTATTATTCTACAGTGATTTCTACAAAATTGACGTTCGAATGTGATCCAGTCACGTAGAAGTGAACTAACTCTTCAGGTGAATTAGCATTTTGATTAAAATTTTGAGAAAGCTTTGTATATCTTAATGTAATTTTGATATAAGAAACAGTATTGTAAAGTGTGTCTAGTCGACTTTTTTAATTTCATTTTACTGATGCCAATTATTTAAATTTTAGTAGGTATATTTGCCGTCGTGGCGCAGAGGCGCAAGGGTGTTACTGTAACGCGACGGTTGTGGGTTCGATCGCCACTTGGGGGAAATGAATCAATCCTTTCGTTGATTACCACATTCAAAAGGAATTACCTTGAAAAATTCGGTGGAAAATGAGGAACAGAGTATTCTAACACTAAATTCTCATTGCCTACTAGATTGATGATTGAAGTTGATTCGATTTTTCGAATTTTATTAAAATATTAAAAAGCAACGACTACTATCATATTCGACAAGGACTGTAATGTTAGCAAGCTATTCATATTTTCTTAATATTATTAAAAATATAAAATATAACATTGAAATTAAAGCTTATTATTTCTGTACCAATTGGACATAATAAGAAAATCAGAAAATTATACTCAATTATAGTTGTTGTTTAATACAAAATTTTATACTTTATTTAATATACACGTAATTACAGTCAAACACCTGTACCACTGAGCCCCGACGGCTTTAGTAATTTACAGAATATTTTAAAACAAAATAGCTTCAGCAATTTCATTTCATCCAGAAAAAATATATATTTCTATGACAAAAACGAATCTACGACCTCCGTCCCGAGTAGATTAAGCCACGGTTGTTTTATCAATACAAATTGAACGATTCGACTTAGAGGCTTGGCTTTGCTATACGTCGACTAAAGTAAATATACAGTAGTATTAGCACGCTCTTATTTGCTTTTCCGTATCAAGTATCTCACCATCAATTTAGGGCAGTGTTTATTGAGTGCCGAATTACTTCGACTATTGCCTAATGAAATTAGACTAATCGTATACTCTGGAGCTATAAAATAGTCTTAGGGGCCCTCTCCTTCTAGAATATTGAAAATTAGGTATTGTTTAAGAATAATTTATTTAAATCATTTACAAAATAAATTAGAGTAAATTTTTGATTTATTTAATTTTGTATTCAAGAGGCATCGGTTAGTTTACCTGTATTTTCTTGTGTTTCGTCTGTGTCTGTACTTTTTGTTACGAAAAGAGACCAGTCGAGGCATAGGGGCATTTGCGTGTGACTGTAAATGCAACAGGTTGTGAGTTCGTTTCCTATGCGAGGAAATGAATTATTTAATATTTTAATTACTTCGCTGTGGTGTCGAGGCAAAGCTCGCCCTTGATTTCCGCTACTCAACAAGAAATGCCTCTTACCCTGCTACATTCGGGATACAACGTGAAGCTGTGAAGATACGCAAACTAAGTAAATGTGACGATGTTCGACTATCTCATAGCACGGACTTATGTATTATACATATATCACAACAGACAAGTTAGATTGTCTTAAAACTTTTAACTAAAAGGTAAAGTTTAATTGAAAATCATGACTTACGAGTATAAAGTTTCCCACAAACCACAACAACGCGCGTTATCTCATATCATGTTCAATATTCGCGAAGCCACAGAGTACATGGATTAGTTATTAGCATGTATGATAACGTGTGGTTTCACTTCAAGCGAGATTAATAGTATGAGATTTTTTTTTAATGGATACGGAGCTAACACTAGGTTCTCAGGTTCCCATCTGCCTACCGTACCCGCACATAGGTGAGATTCTGCGTGAAGCTGAAAAATAGATTAACATATCTATGATTTTTATGGTTCTGTAGCTAAAATATTGGATCATTTTCAGGATCTTATTTTCCAAGAACGCGTGGAGGTACTATGTATATGAATGAATATTAAAGAGTACCCTCCAGTCCCGTAGGGTACAAAATAAATATAATTTTAATTCTTTTGCAATGAAAAGATCGATTTATACATGTATATTTCCATTTGTTGGGTAGGTTGTGGATTCGATCCGATCGACTATGGTGAAATTATTTCGAAACCACCAACGCGCAAATCTCATTCTTACTTAATCGGTTTTATTGAACATTGCACACGTACACTATTATTATATTAATTTTGTACTATTACACAATTATTCCAATTAATTGCAGTTTTAATCAAGCAGTGTTCGGTTTCATAAATATTATAGTGATTTATAGAACCGTAATGTTTATATGCTCTATAAATTAAATCAATAAATTAAATCAGCTTCACGTAGTATTCCGCACATAGCAGGGTACGCAGAAGGAATCTAGTGTTAAGACACTCCGTTCCCTACTATCTGCCGAATTCTGGAGGCATTGCGTGTTGAGTGGCAGAACTCAACGCCGCGCTTAACCTCGACACCACAGTGAAGAAATGGAAATATAAATTTAAGTAAATATTTCATCTGCTCGAGTGGGGATCGAATCCACAACCAGTCGAATTTACAGTCACAGTTCGTGCCGCTGCGCCACGACTGGCTTCAATGTTACACCCGCTCTATTGTTTGACAAAAAGGTATGAGCAAGCATACAGTCCTTCCACAATCTCCCAAGTCTTACGAAAAGTTATACTTTTAACAAATTTTCGTTTTAAAATAACATTTTATTTTGACATAATCTTCAGTATATGAATATAAACACAATCACTTCTATATTTCGAATGTACGTACGTGTTTCATTACGGTACTGATCCACTCAGAGCAGTAACAGCTGTGACCTACGAGTATGTATCCGTACCAAGCGACGGTTGCGGCTATTAGATATTCAGTTGATGTATTCGCATGCAATGTACGAATTTGTGCTTTGTAAATTATGCATAATTTTTTGATGAACAAGCGGTTTTTAGTTAGAATTCACTAAAAACCGGTTAAGTGCGAGTGCGAGTGCGACTCGCCCCTTGAGGCTTCCGTAGCAGTCATGGCGCAGATGCACAATATATAACTGTTAACGCAACTGGTCGTGGCTTCGGTCGCCACTCGTGGAAATGAAAAAAATATTTAAATTTATATTTCCACTAGAGGGCGCGCGCGGCTTCGCCCGCTTATTAGGAGTAAATTCTAAAAAAACCACGAATCACGTGTTCAATAAAATATTTTTAACAGTCTGAATTTAAATTTTTATAAAAATCGGTGGCAATTTAAAAATTGTTCCATATAAACTTTCAACCCTTTATTTGAACCCTTAGGGGGTGAATTCTTAAAAACCATGAAACACGTGTTCAATGAAATATTTTTAAGAGTTTGAATTTCAAATTTTATAAAAATCCGTACAGATTATTTTTTTTTTCCATACAAACTTTCAACCCCTATTTCATCCCTTTAAAGTTAAAATTTTTCAAATTCCCTTCTTAGTGAATGTCCAGAATATGAAAATAAACATCTGCCCAAATTTCACGTTTCTACCATCAGCGGTTACGGCTCTGCGAGCGTCTTACCTCAGTCAGTCAGCACAAGTCCTTTTATATATATAGATAGATTTCTTTGCTATGGTGTCGAGGCAATCTTTTGCCGTGTGGAGTAGAATTCCGCCAGCCAACACGCAATGCCACTACACTAGGTTCCCTTTGCCTCCCCTGATGTGTGTGGGATACAACGTGAAACTGTTAACGAGAAGAACAATTTATAAGAATTGACAAAGTTAAATTTACGAGTATATACTCGTACTTCACTATAGAATACCTGCCCTGTATTTATGATATACTGGCTTATACATAACAAGTAAAGTGTGTAAAAAAACAAATGCAATTAAACTCAAAAAAAAATTAAAACGATATTCCTAGTTCAATTAAATTTTACAGGCAACGTAGTTTTACGCCACAATTTTTATTGTCGAACAAATTGGAAATTGTCAAATTCTCTGACAGACTGTAGGTTAAGGAAGATTACGTATTTTGACATATAATAGTATTTTTGTATAAAAGAGAGTTTTATAAAGAGGTTCAATGAAAAAAAAAATGTAGACGTTTTTCAATTATATATAACAAAAATATCTGACATATGTGTACTGTCCTTAGTTAAAACTAAAATATTATATATGAGATTGCGTGTTGAGTGGCAGAACTCAACGCCGCGCTTTGCCTCGACACCATAGCGAAGAAATGGAAATATAAATGTGAGTAAATATTACTGTGTAGAATAACTTACTCTGTCTGTCTTTTTTTCAGTTTCACGCTGTATCCCGCACATAAGGTATACAAAGAGAACCTGGGAAACTAGTATTAAGACACTTCATTCCCCACTTTTCACCGAATTTTCGAGGCATTACATATTGGGTGACGGAACTAACGCAGCGATTTGTCTCTTAACCAGGGTAAGAAAATGAAAATATTTAATGTTTCGTTGTCCGAATAGAAATCGAACCCACAACGCGATTATAGTCGCACGCTTATGCTCCTACGCCACGACGATCTCAATATGACTTTTCACTTAATATAATATTAAATACAGATGATTTGTTAAATAATATACAATACACTTACTAGATTAAAATCAACTTCACGTCTGCTATCTTCTTATTTAATCATATTTCTTACTAGTATCTATAAACTCATTTACACTCATTTACAAGTCTTAAAGAATCATTAGATGTATGGCACTTCTTTTCTTAGTTCTAACATTATATGAAACGCCAACAATATAGAAGATGCTCCAGTCGCCATCATCTTAACAAACTCATCATATTTTGATATCTCATAATTTTAACAACTATCATAGAAAGATGATATACCGTCATATAATATTATGACGCATAAAATTTCATTAGTCCGCATAAGGCCCCAATGATAAATGTGTTCCGTATAAATGGGGCGAGGCCTTATTTCGTGTAACATAATTAGTCTTTACGAAGCTTTGACGTGTATTGATGAAAGGGCTAACGTCGTTTGACTTTTAGGTGCTCAAGGTTTGGTGTAACTACTTGTAAATTGATATTTTCCATTTTTTTCAGCTTCACACTGTATCTTGCATGTATGAACCTGGTGTTACGATACTCTGTTTCCCACTTTCCGCCGAATTGTTGTTGAATTTGTTTAAATCAGCTTCACGCTGTATCCCGCACACAGCAGGGTAGGCAGAGGAAACCTAGTGTAAGACACTCCGTTCCCCACTTTCTGCCGAATTCTGGAGGCATTGCGTGTTAAGTGGCAGAACTCAACGCCGCGCTTTGCCTCGACACCAGAGCGAAGAAACGGAAATATAAATTTAGGTAAATATTTAATCTCCTCGAGTGGGAATCAAACCCACAACCAGTCGGTTTTAATATGTTTAAATAAAATACCTTTTTATGAATAGGTATAATTTGAAATTTCTCATTTTGTATTCATGAAACGTAGTATGAAAAGCGTTACTGCTTTATCAAACGCTTCACTGGCTTTAAATATGCATCATCTTGCATTGTCGAGGGATTACCAACAAAATTTTATAACAATGTGCGTAAACTTTTGTTGGAAGCATAAAGAGCAACAAGTGCTCTATTCCTTCTAAATGTTTCTTATTAGCTTCACGCTGTATCCCGCATACATAGTGCTAAGACCTCTCCGTTCCTCACATCCTTAGAATTCTGGAGGCACTACTAGTAGAGTGTCGGAATTCAACATCACGCTTTCCCTCGAGTAGAGAGAAGAAATGAAAATATTAAATATTTCATTTGCTCGAATGGGAATCGAACCTACAACCTGTTGCGCTTATGGTCACACAGTTGTGAATATTTTTATATAAACCATTTTATCCCTTGGGAACTTATTTTTATCTACAATAGAGCGAAACTAACATAAAATAGAAGATCTATTTTCATATAAACCACCTACTATGTAGTAAGATCTGACTTTTTCGGCCCTCGTGGGATTGTAAGACAGCTTCTGGCTGCAAACGCAAAGGTTGTCTGTTCGATCCCCGCTTAAGATAGATTTGATTTGATGTGTTGAAATGTTGGAATATTTGTTACAAATGGCATTTCGACTCATTATTTTTAAACACAAAAACTAATAAATATCAAAACCCTGTATACTTTTTGCGACAAAATAAAGAGACAAAACAAAGAAATGAGACAAAGCTTTTATTCCTAACACTTCTCAAATTTATAGTATCGTACAAGTTAAGTCACGGTGAATAACTAACATAATATTAGTTAGTACTAAAATTTACTGCCGCATACTGTTACCTGAGGGAATATTTCAAAAGGTTACCTTTCCATAGCCAGAAGCTAGTTCACTACAGTTGGCTATATTGCACACGTATACCTTCGTCCTGATCTAATTGCAAGAGCAGCCGGACGCGCGAACTAAGTATATTAGATTAGTGCAGGAAATATGCCTTCGAGCTAAGGAAATTGTAAAAAATGTTTGTTCTTAAAAGGTTGAGATGCTTAGGCAAGGCTGAGTATTTTTTATACGTCTGTAAATTTGCTACCATACGTCATTTTAAGGTTATTTTGATGTGTATCGAGATTTGCAATTAGTATAACTTTTGGGCAGCAGCTAGTGTGTTATATAGCGCTCTGACACCAGTGACAACAGGCGGAAAAATATTTTATATTGTAATGTGTCCGTCTGATAGGCGGCCGAGCGTTAAAAATACTGACAACGAGAGAGATCGGGTGAAGACATTTAATTATAAAATACTATTTTTTTTAATCTTTCAACTTTAGCCCTTGTAACTAAAGTACGTTTCAATACGACGTTTATCAACAATCCATTTAGATATATGTGTGATGTATATAATCGTCTATGGCTTCTGCACCTTCAATAGATAAACCCTTACCGCTGCTTCAAAATATTTTCTTTGAAGAGCCAGTAGGGAACTTTAAGCTGTACGATTAGATGGCCTTTATATAAACAATACGCGAGAATATTTCAAGTTGTATAATGGATTTGTTCAGGCATCTTCTACAGTTAGAGAGATACGAGATGAGCACCAGAGATTGGCCCAGCATACTTTGCCGACACTAGTCGTAAAAGTGAAAAAAAATATAATAGTGTTCCTGATCAGCATTGTATTATACTTATTACCGTCAATATTTTTATTAATGTATAATATTTGGGCACTCAGAAAACATCTCTACTTGCTGATTGTATGAATAGATCTGAATATTTGGCAATCAGCGAAATTTAATTGGAAAATTCTATACCAGTAAATGTGCTTGGCTTTGATCTGAGATGATATTGTTACACCGTTAAGAATAGACAAATTGCAACTACATCATCAGTAGCAGTATCATTATCATCAATTCAAAAAGTCGATGGGGTGACCATATATCGCATCATCACCATATATTTTCATGTTATTCCAAATCTGAAATAATAGTTTTCATAAAATGCTATATTAATGTCAATATTTTCTTGAAAGTAAACGTCTGCGGCCCCACAGAAGGCAAATGAGCGCCTAATGTTGACACGAGCACAAACAACGCTGTTTGTCCTTACGTCCCTAATTGACGCGATGTATATTTCATGAGGCTAAATTTACTGCTCATAAAGCGTTTTCAATAAAAAAAATATATATTGAAATAATTCTCATATAGAGGCCAGCCGTGGCTCAGAAACATAAATGTGTGATTGTAAGCCCGATAGATTGTGGGTTCGATTCTCACTCGAGAAAATGAAATGTTTATATTTACTACCAGCCAGCGAGTCAGAACACAATCGCAATGGCAAGTTCTGAAAAGCTTTGAAGTGGGGAACAAAAGAAAGTCAATAGTTTCAAATTCTATTTTTGAAATTATCATTAACAATTATACGATTCATTTAAGAAATCCGTTATTGCAATAATAAAGTTAGAAATCCACTATAAAATCGATTTTATCTTCGTCGACAATCGTTTTACACGCTATTTATTTTTATTGTTATAATTACATAATGTATAAAGAATTTTATCAAATATATACTATATAAAGTGTTTTTTAGGTTCGTGCTAAGCCGCATACAGAACTATAGACAGAGGTAACCTAATATTCGTTTAATTTTTGAGAAATTGCGTCTTGAGTGACCGAACTCAACATCGACGCTCAATTTCATGTTACATCAGCAAGGAAATGTCTGATACTGGTGGTGTCCTAAGAGGCGACTAAAGTACGCGTGGTAGAGTTACGACACCAGCAATGGCAACACGCATGGGCAGACTCGACCGGATCATTATCACCCCCGGCGTAAACCGGCGTGAAGTAGTGGCTTTATGCCACTACGTTTCGCGTCAGGTAATGCCGGGCTCCAATCCACCTTAAAGGCCCGCAACCTGCAGCTCCTCTGGCGCTGCACGGGGTCGCGGGCGGCGGTAATCACTACCACCATGTACCATCAGGTGACCTGAACGTTCGTTTGCCTTGTCTTTTCCATAAAAAAAAATTAAAAGGCGTAAAATTAAAACCCAAATGGCTATTGTAAGAAATTCCACGCACACGAGCTCCAGACAATAACTAGATATAAAATTAATATGAAACTTCAAAATAAATAATTGCTTCAGATACTAAACGAACGAAAAGGGTCCGTCTTGAACATGGCTCTTCCTAATTAATAATGATTAACGTTGCAGGTTACTTAGTTTTGTACGATTGTAGAATGTTTCCTATATAAATATTAAAAAAAATATGAAATGTCTAACTCCTAACTCTTTATATCCTTCAGCCATATAACGAAGGCACTTTAGTGATAAATTGACAGATGAATAAATCCCAGCTTAAAATGAATGCTGAGAAGAAAATCTCTATGTGATCACTTTCAAAAGTATAAGAAGTATGTCGTAGGAATGGTAATAAAGCAGATGCAGTGCTGTATGTTTTATTCATGAGTTAGATTTGGATGATCGTTTCTGTGAAAGATAGAATATAGTAAAAGTTTGGAGGGAGTAACTTTAAAGTTTGTGGGTGTATTTTTTACTATAGTCTATTCCCTTATAAATATCGATCGGAATATTATAGTAGACTGCAAATATGGAAGATACATAAGAACGAAAACGACTTGGGTTTTAAAATAATATTTTGAATAAATAAGGGTAAATAAACACTATATTCTATAATGTTTATTTTAAAGCCTAATATAGTAAGTTAAATACATTGTTTTTAAAAATTAATGAAATTTTGTTACATAAATACTGCTAGCCTCGCACCTAAACCCCTTCGGCGGTTCAGTTCGGCGCTTCCCTTGCGTCATAATTCTTTGACCACAGTGTTGCAAGTAAAAGTCACATATCGGGCAGAGATGGAGAGAAGCAGTGTTTAATATTTCACTACGCTATAAAATCAAAGAGTGTATCCGTAGAAGAACAAAAGTGATCGACATTGCTTGAAAATCTGCGCAATTAAAGTGACAGAGACGTATAACGAGGAGAATCGATGATTATTGAGGTAAAAATATTATTAAATGGCGGCCACGAACCTAATAATGCAGAGTGGGTAGGCCTTGTACCAGGCAAACTGATAATGTGGCCAAGCTCGATGAAAGCCGTTGGATGCGCAAAACGTAGGAACGATTATCCTGGAATAACCCTATTTGGGATGGCTTACGTCCAGCAGTGAGCATACAAAAGGCTATGATGATGTCGACCAAACGATAAAAGGAGCGGGAAACGTAAAATAAAGTAGCTTAATATTAGGTTCTCCTGCACGTTCTCTATGTATTAAATAATTATAATATATTACTTTTACTCAACAAGAAATCACAATTCCTGCAGTTGTGATACTAAGAATCTCCTAAAAGATAAATATCTCGTTACATATCCTTCAAAAGCTGTCTCAATTCTTTGAAGGATCTGAATTGCCATTGAATGAAAGGTCATATGTTGATATTCTTTTTATTAAATTTAACTTATTATTATTTTTATATTTATTAAAAAAAAACTTTTTTGCATTAATGTAATTATATGTTTTTCATTGTTACAGATTAAGAACAGCTAATAAATGAAAGTGGTAAGTTTTGGACTAACTAATAATAATTATTATTTATTTTAATAAGACTACAAAAATAATAAAATCGAAACAAAAAAATTGGTTGACCTGCTGCTTGTTGAGCTTCTAAGCCATTACTTCAAATTTTATAACATTTTTATTGTATTTGGTATATATATATTTTTTGTTAACCATTATTATTTATTGCACTTATTTGATTACTATCTGGTAGCTAGTAATATATGAGTTGATTATCTTTAGTAACAAAAAATAAAATAAATAAATAAATAAATCAGCTTCACGCTGTATCCCGCACACAGCAGGGTAGGCCGAGGGCACCTAGTGTTTTGTAATGATACTCGTGTCAAAACTTTGTCATTAAAAACATAAACTTACCAATTTTATCTACCTTATCTTCACACAAATTAATTAATATTGTGCTTCGTATACGAGTAAAAACTAAATCCTATTCAGTAAGGTCACTTCCAATATTACTAGGCCAATATGTCGCATACATCACTTCTTATAGCAATGTACTGTAACAGTATGTACCTATGGTATAAGTTAAAAATAAATAAATAAATAAAATAAAATATGCATGGCAATATACATAAATAACATAGTTAAATATGAATAATAAAAACTATATATTTTAAGCATCATATTAATCGAGACGCGTTCGTGTATTCTCGTCCCGAGTGTCGCGACCGTCGTTCCGTATATATAGGTGGTGGTGATGCTCGGAAGGCAGCGGTCGAGTCGAACTATTAAGTACTACGGTACAAATGAATATGATGCACATAAAGACTCGTACCAAATGTATAATAAATATAATGTGATAATTTGAAGTCTATGATGGCACGATCTTTTAGGATCGAATTTCTTATAAAGGCAATATATGTGTAGGAGCGACACATATTGTGGATGTTTGATCCATATTATAATATTGAATGTTGCTTGACGTCGCGAAGGCTGACGTGATGGGCTTATGCGAACTGTTATAGCGACATTAACTATGTCGTGGCTGATGCCGTCTCGCAGTACGCTCGCGGTACGTAAGCTATGCTTGTATGGCGTTGGTCATTGACATTTTATATACCACTTCTACGACTTGGTATACGACTAGTAGGTGTGTGGTGCTGTTATGTCCCAGCTCCGGTGTATGTAGTAGTGTCCGCCTGTCTCATACGGGTGTGTGGTGCTATTTTATGTCCTGGAACTCTGGTGTATGTAGTAGTCTCAGCCTACGGTTCGAGACACGACTGTGGGGTGTGTGCCGTGCGTTTATTTAACATATCGGCCGCCTAGCGGTAGTCCGTTCATTCCAACGACTTATATTGATCTCACAAATCAATCAACATCACGAATCACTATTCTAATACAATTTTAATATAAACAAGCGTAACCAGTACCTTCAGAAAGATCACACACAAACGTCCCGGAGAGTTCAATAAGACTGTTGCAGCCGCAGTCTGGTAGGAATTCACGGTGTAGGGGCGGGGCGGGGCCCGTACTCTTTCTTCCTTTTATTATAACTAGTTCGCAGTTATAGTGGAGAGGAAGATAGGACGCGCTCTTGGCTTATCTTCGGACGCGCTTCGAGTTATGACAATGTTATATTGTTGAGTCTACAGTTATCTAAATAACTGACACAAGAACAACTTCTGATGGCAAATATCTTATTAAAGCGATACCTTCTAATGGCATAATATGAAATTCTTAACACTGTATCCTGTGAATCTCTAAAAGATTTTGGGTTCTTCACGATCATAACTATAAAGAATTCTAACCACTAGACACATCACGTGCCAAGGCATTATTTATTAAATAATATTTTAAAAGGTGTTTGGGATATCAGTTACAGTACGTTGAATGAAAACCTCGTCAAGATGATTTTGGTCTCTGCTCCATATGGACCAAATGTTACAGCTATATTTACAAAACGAAACAAAAAAATATAGTGATAGCGCCTTAAATTAACTATCAATTGTAGGTACATGTATTAGAAATAATTAAATCTAAAAATGATATGATTTCCCACAGCACAAAAAATACTGAACCGATTTTTTATGAAAGTGTAACTATAAATATTAGTTGTTTTAGTTTAGTTACATACAACATTTAGTTCACGTGATTTTCAACCATCAATTGATTATATTATTCAAATATCCTCCAATTCCTATAGCGTACATAATGTATAGTGAACATGTTATATACATACACCACAATATACCTGCCTATCTAAATAAAAAACCCGGTCAAATGCGAGGCGGACTCGCATACCAAGGTTTCCTTTCCAATTTCAGGAGTATATAACAACGGGAAAACAATTTATCGTAGTTGACAAACCTAAATTTGCAGACGTATGCATTCACTTTGTATTAATCAAACTATATTATAAGTTTTTAATGTTTTTATGGTTCCGTACCTCAAAAGGAACACATGGATCACTTTGTTGTCCATCTGTCCGTTTGTCAAGAGCATTTATCACGATATAAATGTATTAATCTGAAATCAATATCATATATTCAAACCTACGGTTCCTTGTACAACAGAAAAAATGAAATCAACACAATCAAAAGATATGAATATTTATACATCGTTTTTGCTGTAATCAAAATCTATTGGGTACTTCCCGCGAACCTACAGTTATGAAATTTGGCGATAACTGAGAACTTGCAGTAAATTTATGGTTACTTCATAGAAAAAAATATTATAAACTTATAATTGAAGTTCATTTCATACCGATTGTAAACCTAAACATTTGATATTAATTTTAGATAACAGACGCACAACAAAGTAATCCTTTAAGGATTTATTTTTTTTCTTTTGTTGTACGAAACCCTTAAAATTAAAAAACAATCCATCAACATTCAATTAATCTTCAAAAGAAATGGTCATAGTATTCGGAAAAGAAGCTATATTATTATTTTAATAAAATATTCGTTATTTACGTCCATTCCCATAAATTATTATTGTGTTTTTGGGCTTACTTCAGCCTTTCAGTTATTCATAAGTGCACAGTTGTTTAAAAGTCATTTTGATAAGATTCAAAATGTTCTTAAGATTGAAAATATAGCGAACCTAGACTGAAAATACAGTGAAGCGTCACTCTTTTCCAAGTAATTGATTATATATAATAGTATATAATAGTATATCACTGTTTAAGTATTTATAGTAGACACAATAGAGCTTTTATAGGTCATATTAGCATTTATATATTTTTTTATTTTGACGCATAGTTTAAAGCTTTTAAAGCGAAATTTCAACCTACAATAATGACATTCTCAGATACACCCACAACACGAGTTTGCATTTAAAACGGGAATTTTTATCACTTCAAAAATGTCAAGCTAAAGCGCAACACTGAGTTCCACCTCTCAACACACAATATCTCGAAAATAAGCGGAGAGTAGAGAACGGCGTGTCTTAACAATAGGTTACCTCCGTCTAATGATATGAAGAAAAAAAATATGAAGCTGCTTTTTCTTTATTAATGTTTCATACCTTATGTAAATTTGAAAGAGTAACCATGCGTAAATTTGGCACTTAAATTACTTATTCTTATAGTACTTTG
>JAATLQ010033722.1:0-19097 GCA_013421005.1 Heliconius erato x Heliconius himera | reverse complement strand
TTGAATAGGTTATTATTAGTTAGATATTTATTAAGTTGTTGGTTTACGAGACGTTCAAGAACTTTCGATAGGAATGGTAAAATGGATATAGGACGGTAATCAGAGAAGGAAGAAGGATTGCGGTTTTTAGGGAGTGGTATTAGTTGAGCCTCTTTCCAACATTCGGGAAAAGTATCACTATTTATGGAAAAATTCAGGATAAACGTTAACACAGGAATCAGGATGTCGAGAATTGGCCTAATCATCTTACGACTAATGCAGTCAGAGCCAACGGCATCAGAATCTATCGCCAATATATTCTCTTTAACATCACTTTCAGTAAATTGAGCGAAGTCAAAACTGGAGTTTGTAAGGGTGGGTAAGGCACGAATTTGATTTTGAGATCTAAGTTTTGTGGTTACATCAATAGTAACAGAAGGAGAGAAATGAATGTTAAGTTTGTTTAAATCTAAATTGCAAGGATTAGTAGTTTGCTTTGCTTTCCCAACCCCAAGTGACTTAAGAAATTTCCAGACTTTTTCTGGGTTGTCTTCTTCAACAACTGACTTATGGATATGGCGTCGTTGTTCATCCCTACACACCCTGTTACATCGATTCCGAGCTTTAATATATCTCCCTCGATTACGTTCAGAGCCGTTGTTTTTATATTTAGTTTTTGCACTGTTTTTCTTTTCTTGTAGTTTTTTAATATCTTCAGTAAGCCACGTAGCTGGAAGATGTTTAACGCGCACTGGTCTAATAGGTGCATGAATGTCGTACAGTTGAATAATAAATGAGTTAAATACAGATATTTGATAGTCTATTGTGCGTTCTGAATAGACTAAATTCCAGTCAATTTTACCAGCATCCTCACGCAAACGTTCTAAGTCCATACCGTTAAAGTTCCGCTGCAGAAGGATTCTTGATTTAGCCTTGGGTGATCTTACTTTGTAAGAAAGAAAAATTAGATCATGATAGGAAAATGCAGTGGCATTGCACTGACCATGAGATTCGACATGATCAGTGCAAGAAACTAAAATTAAATCTAAAAGAGAAGGAGTACAGTTTGGGAAGGTATGAGTAGAAGATAATGGGAGAATGTGCATATTAGCTCCGTTTACCGTTGTTTTCAGCCGAATTGCTCTTAGGATACTATTAAGGCCATTGTAGAGTGGGACACCGTCTGACGGTAAACGCGATGGATGTGATGGATGTGATGGGATTCCCACCCGGAGAAATGATTTTAATTTAAATTATTTTCATTTCCCAAAAAGAGCTGCGTTGCGTTTCGCAATCATTAAAAATTGAGGGAAAGTGGGAAGTGGATTTTTTTTACAACAGGTTCCATTTGTCTATCCTTTGAAATCAAATTACGAATTAACTACATATTTGTTATAAGTATGTACCTCTGTCCTCTCCTATAATATTTAACTTTCACACGGTTCACTCTGTCCTCTCCTATAATATTTAACTTTCACACTACACGGTTTCTTATAGTAAAATTGATATAATCAATGTTCAAATTATTTAATTTGTTAAAAACATTTGAAAAATGTATGACTGAACAAGTGAGTACGAGATAAGCGTTGCTTATTTTTCGGGTGCATGTTTATGTTTAAATTCAATTCATAAGACAAGTTCCAGTTGTTTTGTGTTTCACAAAATGGGCTGGAAACGGAGGCTTTTAACACTCTTATTTTTAACGCTATGAGTTATTATACTCGTATATAAACTATTATTCGTATATCTATTTTACATATCTAGTCTATACTAACGCTATTTCACCTAAATATACAATGTTGCTGACAGCTATCATTGATGTACTACAGCTATTTAATAGTCTTCCAATATATAACATGGGCAAATTTTTGGTAAACAGTAGAATGATATATGTGAGAGTGGTCAAAATACCACCATAAATAAAACATGGTTTTCGACCTTGGTAGTTTGATAGCCATCCCACCAAAAATGGACCTGAAATCAATAAAATAATGTTTAATTAATAATCAATAACTGTGACCGATAAAATGTAATTTTTTTCTCAATACTTTCTTAATAAATATGAAAATAGTGGTAGTACATTACCACTTTTGCAGAAATTAAGAATTATAAATATTTTTAATATTAAGAAATGTAATAAGAAGAAATTAAAAATATATAAGTAGATATATTTAATAATTCTATATCATTAAAAATATTTCTAATATACAGAGTGTTTTTCAGCACCACTTTAAATTAAACCACAGTTTTAATCCATACCTATATTATAAATTCGAAAGTAACTCTGTCTGTCTGTCCTTTATGCAATCATGGCCAAACCGCTAATTCAGTTGTGATAAAATACTCATATAGAGATACTTGAGGGTCTTGGGATGAACATAGGTAACTTTATTTTTCTCATGGTTGTAGTTTTCTCGATTTATACTAATATATTAAATTATATTTCAATTTGACAAGCAAATTATTCTGCCATATTAATAACAACCGTCGCTGAGCAACCTTTGCTAAGCAACAAGGAATTTTGTTGTTTTAACAATAAGTTGCCCAAAATGGGTTTCCTGAACTCTTACGTGCACTGACTCAACCTTAAGAGACATAATATAAAAATAATGTTTTATAAAAATATTGTTCTTTAAGAAACCTATTGCTAAAGTCTGCCATAGTATATGTTTATCTCTGAAGGTTGAGCTACAGCAGGCGGTACGCGCATCTTCTACTCCCCCTACCCTAGAGGAGCTACTGCGGGAGGGTCAGTGATCCTCCTGCAAGTCATCAAGGCTGCGCGTGCCCTAGGAGAAACCCCAGGGCACTCTGAAGGTGATGGTGGCCCGCAATAGGCTTGCCTTCCACCGAGGCGTCGCAGTAGTATACGCGAGTGATCCTGTGGCGTCTCATTTTGGTGGAGAGGGTTACCGCTGGGTTTTAGTGGGTAGAATTCTTGATAGCGGGGACCACTTTGTAGGTATAATAGAAATAAATTAATAATTAAAGAAAAAACTAAATTCAAAATCAAAAGTTTAAAAAAAACTCACATTTTGTATGATGGGTGATTTTTTAGTAAATATTAAAAATCAATGAATTTATAAGTATATTAAATTTAAATGTCAAAATATTTTATGTTTTACAAAAATTTTAAATCATTCGCGGACCATATTTTAGCTGCTGCGGATCATTACTGGTCCACGGACCATGTTTGGGAACCGATGAGCTACAGGAACCATTTTAATATATTTAATTTAAATTTATCGGATTATTGTTAATTTGTTTTCTATAATTTGGTATTCATTCTTTTCATAATAAATATAATAGTCACCTTTAGCATTTCACCTAGATAAAAATTATATTTTACTACTAATAAATACTTCAGGAGATATCACTGATTCAAAATGACCTAGCCGTACGGTATGACCGACTCGAACGGACAGACGACGTTGACGGCTTAAAAATTTGATATTGCTCGCAACAATTATCGTATTTAATGTAGAAGAGTTTAGTTATTTCATTTAGTACCTATCCTCTTGAGATCTGGGCTCGAAAAAAAAGTGTAATTATATATTTTATGAGTTTTTTGAGTTCATTTGGGTCAAAATAAAACACATATATTTTTTTATTTTTTTTATTCAACTGGAAATTAAAAAAAACATGGTTACACATATGTGTACCTAAGATTTCAATGAGGACTAAAGTTCTCCTTAGTGTGATAACTTTCGAAGCAATTATTTTTCAAAATACATAGGATACATGTTACATTTTACGCACATGGTGTGGCACCGTGAGGAACATGTCGGATGTCTTTATTTAGACGCAAATTTTGCGCTTATATAACGGGGTAGGTGCCCTACATAGTCCAGCATAACTTCTGGTATTGGTTGTCTGACGATCGGCCGGTTTTTCTTTACAGAAGGTCCAGCATAGTTCTCTTTTTCAGTATAGCTGGGGCTGGGTATACCTTTTTTTCAAGTGCTCAGTTAGTTTTAAGCTCATGAAAAATCGATCACCGTACAGAACACCCTTGATGTTTAATTATACGGCAAAGAGTTTGTACTATATCGGTACCCAATCCAAGATTCCGCATAAGTGCTTGGGGTATAGTATCTTTACCAACATAAATTTCGAAAACCAGGACCAGGCCATCTCGAACACCCAGCACAAAGTTTTTGAAGCCAAGTGGGGTAGGCTTAGATGGCACGTATTGTCGGTACTTGCACGGCCCGGAAAATGGGATCATCTGCTCATCTATTGACGATTATCGATTGATGTGTTTTGAGCGTGGTAATGTATGACATTTGTCTAGGATAGAATCCATGAGAAAATCCGACCTTTTTTGACCTGATTTAAGATCACGTTTTTGCGCGGAGTACAAATTGGTTCAGCAACTAAATCCCAAAAATCTTACCCCAGTTATTAAAAAAAGAGTATAGCACATTTATTTCAGAGGTGCCCTGAGATAGTAGTATATCATCCGCTATATCTGAACCTCGGGATAACATCTCCTTAGTACACCAAAACAGCCTTGATGAACTTTGAACTACTTCTTCCGTATGTTGTTGAGGCGGCCTCTCTTCTTGCTCTTCATCAGATTCCTCCAGCTAATAAATATTTTGAAGAAATTCTGAAGGCAAATATTCGTCCTCGTCGTCATCCTCAGAGAAATCAAAATCACTTCCGTTCAATAATCCTTCTATTTCTTCGTCATTCATTGCCGGAAACACCCATACATATACAAAAAAAAATGTAATATAAGATACCGAGGTACACATATGTGTAACAGAAAAATATCATACAAATACTAGTACAAAAAACAAAAAAATCTTATAACTTACCATCTCACACGTTGATCGAGTTATTCGACAATAGAAAATCACCAGATTTACGCTAAAAACTTCGTTATTTAATTTTTAATAGATTTCTAAACAAAAAGAATGCGGCAAGTTGAGAAAATTTTCGAAGTGAAAAATTCAAACTAAACTAAAATTATTATTAACTAAAATTTTAGAAACTCTATACCTTTAGGAATACGTTTTAATACTGGGGGACGCTATTAGAAGTCGGTATTTAACTGTTTTTCACAATAAATAAAGGTGCACATATGTGTACTTGTAATCTGAAGAGGCTATGTATGCGCACACCGAAAACGTATAAAAACGTTTTTCCCGGGCAATTCAGTATCCCGTGGAAATTCCGGGATAAAAAATAGCCTTTTTGTTGCTCCATAACCCCCGCTATCGATCACTGAAATTTCCAATTTTTTTTTGTATTTGTGTATAATATAAATAACCACATGCACTTCAAAAATACGGGTATTTGGAAATCAAGAACTGAAATTTTCATTTTATCTATAAGAAGCGGACAAAGCAACGGAAGCCTTGCAGTTATCAATTATTTATCGCAAAGTGCCCTATTGTGACTTATTTATAAGAGATTCGGTATCGTTGATTTTTATTAGAATGAATGAAATTGAATATTTTTATAGTACGATGTACTTGCATATTATTTCTGCAGCGCCTACGGTTCGATGGCGTTCATTATTGTAATTATTTGGTTATGTACGGCTAGTTAAAGAAATACATCGTAACGTTAGCACATAACTTGTCTATCTTTTAAGTGGACCAACAGTGACCATTTTTGTGTTTAAAATAAAGAAGGAATATTTATTTATATATTTTCAATAGTACAGTATTATTCCTTATTCCATTAAGTATGTTAGATACATTGTGAACTTTATACAGATTGAAATTGGTTTTTACAGCATATTACAGAAATGGATATTTTGGAAAATATCAAAGTTTTAAAATGAACGGTCATGCGCTGCGTAAATGTTTAAAGTTACAAAAAAATCATGTATTGTAACGAACATATTGTAATTCCTTAAAAAATTGAATAAACTGCGACAGCATATATCTTCGCATAGCATTATCTATTTTTTTACTGTATTATTAAAGTGTACATTATAGATTATTATAGAATGTGTGTTACTTTTAAATATTTATTTTACGTTGATAATATTAATAATATCGCTGGTTTTGTTTAGTTTTTTTTTAATTAATATTTTTCTTTGGTTACGTTTACTTTTTATTTTTGTTCATTTTAATTAGTTACGTATTTTTTCTAATAATGAGAATTTTCTTTACTTATTATTCTTTTTCGGTATATATTTTCTTACCAATCCTATTGAAAATTGAAAATATTTTCATAAATATACTTCATAAATATTCGTATAGTTCAAGCGGGCGAAATCGCGTCCGGGTGCGCTAGTTACTCTATAAAAGCCTAATACATTTTTTTCCCGAAAATTTGTTTTTTTTTTCAATGGTAAGAATGACGCACACAGACACAAACCTATCAAAGCAACAACGCCACACACGCCTCATTTACGAAATCCAGTCGCAGGTAATGGCGCCGTAATGGTAAACGACGATCCTGAAGCAGATCGGCATCGCTTACTAGTATTTTTGTAGTAGTATGTGTTTACGTTATTGTTATCTATTCGTGACTGCGCCACATAAAATACATTATGAATAAACATGTTAAAATAAAAAAAAAAAATTCTACGTCTAAACTGTTGAGGTATCTAGATTAATTTCTTTGGGTATGGGTTTGAAATATTTTACCCTATATGCTGCTCCCGTTAAAGGAGCACAGACGCTTCCACCCTGTATACTACTAAGCTATAAGCGCCTACGAACATATAGAAGCAAACACCGACTTCCTTCAAAGTACCTTATTCAAATTAATAATAAAAATATAACACTTCCTTTTATCGTAATTTTGCTATATTAGATTCGTAGGCATTTTTTATTTACTAAGTTTTCGTCTAAACCCTAATAACAACCATGCTTAATGGATAACGTAATTTTTAATATTATTCCCAAGAAAATATAAAAAATGTACTTTATGATTTAACGAAAGTTAGGTATTTTATGCATCTTACTTACCTAATGACAGCCAAAGTAAGCACCATAAAAATTTCATAATCCCTTATAGTAATTGTTGGGTGTATGAGCACAGGTACTTTTAGATTTTATAAGACAACTAAGGTCTGGCCGCTTTCGACTCCCTTTACATAAGCAAAGTGGTCAAATTACATACGGTAAAGTTCTACGTTAAATTTGGCCACTCAATATGCAATGATACGATTATCATCGAAAAACAGAGAACGGAGTGTGCTAATCCTTAAGATTCTCTCCGCCTACCCCGCATTATCCCTCTATATGTCGGATAAAGTGTGCAGCTACGTAAAGGTCATAAATGATACCTGGTATAGATCCAAGGTACAATAAAGATCCAACTAACGAAGCCTGCGTCTCAGTCAATTCGTGTGAAAGCGGAGATTCTTCTGGATTTTGTAACTTGGGTATAACAGGCCCTGACCAGCTCAGGTTGTAGCCCAAAATTAATTGCCCAACATACACTGAAAAGTAAATAAAAATATGTGTATGTTTAAATTATATTATTATTTGTATATTGTATGGAATATGATTAAAAACTGAAAAAAACTGCAGTGGTAGCATTTTAGTACGATTAAATTAAAAAAAATAATAATAAAAAAATATTTGTAAAAACAAAAACCCCGACTGCATCAAGCTAAAAAGAAAATAAACAAGCCCAATAGTTTATTAGGATTAACAGCCGGGACCTCTTTAAATTATGCGGGGTTCCTGATAAAGATTTTATTGATTGAAGAATTACTTATAGGTCCCGACCTTGTTAACCCTAATAAACTATTGGGCTTGTTTATTTTCTTTTTAGCTTGATGCAGTCGGGGTTTTTGTTTTTACAAATATTTTTTTATTTTACATTTTTTTGTTAGAATTTATTATGGTAATGATAATCATGATATACCTTTTTGAAATCCTGAAATTGAACTCTTGAATTTGATACCCATATTGTGGTTTTCGAAACGAAAAAAAAAAATTCACTGTGTCCAATGGCGTACCACAGCCACCACGCCATGATTATTTTTTACTAACGTCACCTATCTAAGAACACTTGGGCTGCTAATACGAATCTAACGATACCTCAAATATGTAAATCCGTTCAGCGGTTCTGGAGATACGAGGTAATAAAGAATATTACATACAT
Organism: Heliconius erato x Heliconius himera; assembly: GCA_013421005.1. NCBI lineage: Eukaryota > Metazoa > Arthropoda > Insecta > Lepidoptera > Nymphalidae > Heliconius > Heliconius erato x Heliconius himera. The sequence continues at coordinate 11,036 of JAATLQ010033722.1, read as the reverse complement.
ACAAGATACGCGCGAAAAACATAACCCTTCCTTAGCAGTCGGGAATAAAATAAATTAGCTTCACGCTGTATCCCGCGCACAGCAGGGTAGGCAGAGGGAACCTAGTGTTAAGACACTCCGTTCCCCACTTTCTGCCGAATTCTGGAGGCATTGCGTGTTGAGTGGCAGGACTCAACGCCGCGCTTAACCTCGACACCAGAGCGAAGAAATGGAAATATAAATTTAAGTAAATATTTCATCTCCTCGGGTGGGGATCGAACCCACAACCAGTCGGTTTTGCAGTCACACCTCGTGCCGCTGCACCACGACCGGCCTCCGGCCGGCCGACCGGCGGGTTTAATTTTATATTAGCTTTATTGAAAATTATCCGTAATTATTTAAGATTAACTACATACACTTGATTTAATCTTATCTTCATATGTAAAGAAGGATATATTCTACACTTTTATATATTCACTGTTATCTGTATAAAATTATATCTCAGTGCAATAATATTATATGACATTATTATGTCATCACCATTACCAGTAGATATTGATAATTTCATGAAAAAAATACCTATTTGTATTGTTTTAACAGTTGTTCGTAGTTGTAAGTAGTCTTTTCATATATATATTTAACATGTCATTGTACTGTTAAAATAATGAAAACACACTTAATTAAAAGTGTAAAAAATTAAAGCACGCTTAGGCCATCCCACAATCTTTCTAATTCCATAATCTTAAAATTTTCATCCTTCCTTGTCACTCAAAGAAATAAACAGACAAATGAAATGATCCCAAACTAATGGTTTTACGAAGGTTAATCTCAATTGTCAGGATTTCATCTCCAGCCTTTGAGATCCGTCATCAAGCTGTATCGATGGTACTATATTACTATAATAATTGTTAGCTGATTTATGTATAATTGGTAAGTTTCATTGTGATAAATAAATTAAAAATGACTTACTGTAAACTTAAACTAACTGTAAACTTTCATTGCAAATATTCGAAATTATTTATAATCACAAAAATTTGAGGCCACTCGTGGCGCAGGGGCACAAAGTGTGACTGTAAATCGACTGGTTGTGGGTTCGATCTCCACTCGAGGAGATGAAATATTTACTTAAATTTATATTTCCATTTCTTCGCTCTGGTGTTAAGGCAAAGCGCGGCGTTGAGTTCTGCCACTCAACACGCAATGTCTCCAGAATTCGGCAGAAAGTGGGGAACGGAGTGTCTTAACACTAGGTTCCCTCTGCCTACCCTGCTGTGCGCGGGATACAGCGTGAAGCTGAAGCTGACAAAAATTTTACATCAGGCTGAGTGTGTGTCGGTTATCACTCATATAAAAATATAAAAAAAGCAACAAAGAGCATAAGTTAGAAATAATCCACGATATATAATATAATGATAAAAATGAAATAGAAAGATACACGTACAGATAGCCGCTATAACAACTTGTCGTTTGACGCCGGCTGTAAGAGACATTGTTCTTGAATGACTTCACAAACTATATTGGCATTTTCCATTGCACTTACATATCTACCACATTTTATTTTTATTACTTGTATTATATAAATAAGAAAAACAAGTCAAGTGCGAGTCAGACTCGCCCACCCAGAGCTTCGTACTAATTTCAGGATTGTAGGGGGTAGGTTCAACTTAGATGAGTTGACATATGCCCGTATGTATCCATTTTGTATGAAATGAGGTACAAATATAAGTTTGTAATGATTTTTTGTATGATAAATCTATAAATTTTTAATAATATTTTTCCCTTTATTTATATTGTAAATTCTCACTCTGTGTCAAATTTCATCCATGTGAAGTAAGTCCAATAAGTTTGATTATGAGAATTTTATACAAAACACACTAAAAACTATGCATAAATCCTCTTATTTTTTAATTTCGTTGATTTGGAGACTTATTTTTTTTCTTTTGACTTATTAATAGACCTGATTGATTGATATTAATTTTAATTTAATTGATACCTCTACGTAATCTTGAGATAAATGGTCTTGACAGACGGATCAGACAGAGTGATCCGTTAAGTATTTAAGGAATAAAAGGTTCCGTTTTTTCCATTTGAGGTACGGAACCCTAAAAATGTGGCATGTAAAATATGACAAAGAATTATAGTGTTGTGCATTTATATATATAATATATATAAATATTATACACTAGCGACCAGCTCGCGGCTCCGCCCGCTTAAATTTGTGAATTTTTAAGTTTTTTTTAGATTTTTTAATATTTCGAAAGTGAAAATTATTAAACCATAGGCGGTATTTTCAATTTTCATAACAAAATAGTATTGGAGGCATTTAACAAAGTAATAGAACCAGAAACAATAATATTTAAAAATTTTGTGTTTGTTGGTTATTCTGTTTGTCGACGTTTATCTCAGAAACGGCTTAACCGATTTAAGAAGCGAAGACGCGAGCGCGGTGCGGGGGCGGGAAAATCAATTTAATTGTTTTTATTTAATGGTGTAATGATTAAATAACTGACCTTTATAACTATTTATTTATATTCTCATAGAGAAATTATAGCTTTATTGGGCACTTTTTTTTTAAATAATTTTATCAAAATACATTTATTTCTTTTAATTATTATATTATAATTACATATAATATATTTATATAAATGAGAATATTTTTTTGTTTAATAGCTCCCAATAGTTATTACATGCAGGCGTATGCAAGGGAAGAACGTTTTAGAAAGTTGTTTAATTCTATCAGAATTATAAAAACTACCAACATTTTTATAGTTTATAAATTATTTTCTCAAATAAAAAAATGCCTTTGTTTTCCACCTGAAAAACACTAAAGGGCGAAAAAATATTAAATTTATATATAAATATATAGATACCACATTAATATCGATACTGTACTGGTAATAATAATTAAAAAATATATACTACGGTATACCTTTGTATGCAAAGTTTAAAGCTATTTATTATGACAAAATATAAAACAGTATATCTATAGAGGAATTACACACTCTTTGTGTTTTTTTCAGCTTTACGCTGTATCCTGCACACAGCAGGGTAGGCAGACGTAACAGAAGACACTCCGTTCCCCACTTTGCGCCGAATTTTTCGAATTGCGTGTTAAGTGGCGATACTCAACGCCGGGCTTTTGCCTTGGTGCCAGAACGAAGAAATGAAAATATTAAGAAATAATAATTCATTCCCTCGAGTGGGGATCGAACCCACAACCCGGCGGTTGTGGGTTCGACTTTGGGTGTTTCAGTTACACCCCTGTGCCCCTGGGCCTCGACGGCATCGATTCTTTTTATTCTTTCAGAATAATATGTATATTTTTTAGATGTCCCTCTGAACTATGATAATACGAACTTTGAAAATTAGTTATTGTGGCATTTTTTAAGATTTTTTTTGATTTTTTAAGATTTTATAGTTTTTTGTCTTCTATAAAATTGTAGTACATCACTTTGGTCTATTCTTAACAATTTCCACAGCGTACACGATATAAGGTTTTTTTTATATATATTTATATATTTTTTTTACACGTTAATTATAAAATAATTTTTCAAATCCCGTCCCGCAGTTTCGGGGCCTATTCAATTCAAATAAAGAAACAAAAAATCTAATCGATTGTCTTCATAATTTTAGTAATATCGATGCACCTCCCCCCACCCCCGCAGAGTCACACTGCTACGATGCGTGAGGTCACACACTCCGCATTTTTTATTATTACATGATTTTCTTTAGATTGATATTTTTAAATTCGTTATATCTTTTGAATGAAATGTCCGATTTTAATAATTTAAAAAGTATTTTACAGATATTGAAATTATCTTTAATAAAATATCATTTAATGGTATAAGGATTAATGCGTAAGAGGTATGAATAATATGGTTTGATTATTGTCGGCACTTTTGTCAACTTGTAAAATATAAAAAAGTAGTTATATTGTCATAATTACAGTAGTTGGACATATTCTATCACGGATTTTTTTATAGATATTGATGCGTTCTATAATACTGTACAACATTGTTTTGTTCTATCATCAATAATTTTCGCAGCGCACGCGATGATAGAATTAAGATCAATTTCTCTACAAATTGGGTCACATTATTGCATTTTTATTAAGAATGTCTATTTTTTTTTAAATGTAATATAGCCTTTATTGCCAGTAAAGATGCAACTTTCTAATAGTGAAGAACTTATTGAAATCCAGTCCAGTAGTCCAGTAGTTTTCGTCTGAAAACAATACAAACATACATACAAAAATACAAATTTTTACTCTTTATAATATTAATATAGAAGTATAGATTATATAAATGCCCAACTATATATATATATCAGTGTATCAAATTTTATTGTACTAGCGCCCGCCCACGGCTTTACCTGAACAGTTATAAAACTTTTGCGTAGACCTTTTTTGGTCCTACAATTTATTAGTACTTACATAATTTCTTCTTAACTTATACCATTTATTAAAAGTAAACATCTAAATGCAATCAATCAATTTAATTCTATCGCATGTGAGTTGATTTTAATCTATGTAAGTCAAGTGTTATTACAAAAAAGTGTCAATTGTAAAATATAAGATAAACACAAAATACAAACTCAACAAGCTCATTTTTATTTCTCGTTCCTTTATTATCACTATTTTTACTGACGCTGTATAGTTTATCGGACTAACAGAATATTGTAATATACAAATTGTGAAGCAACTGTAATGATACCTGCATCTTTAAAAACATCTCGCAGAGAATCTCGAGCTCTTAGGTTATAAATGTATCTCACGGCTCTTTTTTGAAGAATAAATATTGAATTTATATCTGAGAGAGATATAAAATAGCTATAGTAGACTAGTTGAGCAGTTTTAACGTCCATCATTTGCCTTATTTTTTTTTAATTGCAAACGCGACAGAGCTGAGTTTATCCGCAAGTGTCTCGAGATGAATGTTCCACTGGAATTTGGAATCTATAGTTATACCTAAGAAAGTAGTTAATTCCGACAAATTGAGAGTTTCTCCTTTAATTACTAGACTAAAATTATATTTTTTAACAGTTTGTAAAGTAAACTCAATACATTTTTTTTTTTTTAGCAGTTAACATTAGATTATTAATATCAAACCAACGAAGAATATGTGATTATGCACTATTCAATTCGTCATATTTTCTTCCTGTCCACCTTAAATAATAAAGAGGTATCACATATGTCTTTGCATAAAAAGGTAGATCGTTAATATAAAGAAGAAATAAAAGGGGCCCATAAAGGGGAATAGATCCTTGTGGAACGCCTATTCTTAGAAAAGATCAAATGAATTTATATTATTTTTACTTGCCTTCTGGATTCTTTGGTTTAGATATGAGGCAATAAGATCAAGGGCAAGCAAAGAATAATGGTAAAAATAGAAAAAATATGCGAGTGTATTATTTAAGCTGCAAAGAAGACAATTAATAATAATAAACAACAATTATTGTAAAACAATAAGGATAATAATTATAACACGTGTACTCATAATGATACAGGTAATATAATATTATGAACATAACTATATTTGTGTGGCATAATACACACATTTATATGTAAATGTATATATAAAATACAAATAATGTGAAAATTATGTACATGATTTTCACTCCTATGGCAGAATGGGAATGTGTCAGGCATTATAAAATGACTACCTATTTTTTACCTGTACTTTATTGTAGACTTGCATCTGTGGTCAAATGAAAGTACAAGAGTAGGATAGAGTTTTAAATCGCATTTACTGACTGTGAACGCGACGGTTATGGGTTAGATTCCCTCGTGGGGGTACGAATTATTTTCATTTTCTATCTCTGGTAACCAGATTAATCATGGCGTTGAGTTTCTCCACTCAACACGCAATGTCTTCGGCGGAAGGTGAGGGACAGAGAACAGAACCCTGCTATAATATTTTATTTTTAAGGATTAAAGGTGACATCCGCGTTTACTACAAAAGAACTTTGCTTATATTCATTTTTAAGTAATTTGGTGGATAGAGTAGATACACTTATCTACTCTTTCCATCAAGTTACTTACTCCCTTAATTATTTTCCGCTTTTTAGAAGGCTTTCTTGTTAAGTGGAGAAACACGAGGATTGTCGGTTCCATCCCCAATCGAGAGAATGAATTATTTTATTTTCATGCTAGTACACGACAACAGAGTATTCTCTCCGCCCCCGACCCTGATGCTGCTATGCGGGACAAAACGTTGAGTTGCCACAAATTTCAAAAAAGTCATATAATAAAAATATATAGGTATAAAAGGAAATGCTGCATTATTCTTAATAATAAGAATAATGCAGCATTTCCATAAGTATGGAAGCATACGTATTTTTAATCGATTTCTGTAAAAGGAGGTTATAAATTCGAATGTATTTTTTTTGTTTGTTACCTCAGAATTTTTGACTGAGTGAAAGGATGAGTTTGATATGTTTTTATATGAAAATTAGTGCTTCCCATGTGGTCCCATTTTTCTGGTGGAACAATTTATAACTGTGGGTAGCCAATTCGGTGACTATTCGCAAAAGCAAAATCAAAGTCGAGGATGTCTATCCTTCTAGATGCGGATATTTGCTCTTTTTATATGCAAAATAAATAAAAACTATTTAACAAAGAAACATAATAAATATTGTAATTTAAAAAGTAATAAAAAAATTAACGGAAATTAATTTCGATCATACAAAAGCACCCAATAGAAATTATTGACTATAATCTTATCTATAAAATTCATAATAAAGATCAATATTTATGGGCACAATTTTATAGTAGTACCAGTAGTTTATAAAATAACTATGAGGAATACAGTATACAACAGTGTCTAGTAGATGAAACAAATTAAGTAAAGTATTTTTTATTTTTATTTCTTTTTATGGAAAAAGACAAGTCGAACGAACGTACGGGTCACATGATGGTAAGTGATCACCGCCGCCCATGACCTCCTTTAACACCACAAGAGCTACAGGTCCGTTATCGGTCTAAAATAATAAAGATCTATTTAATTTATCCTTTGTATTTCTAATAAGCTCTTTCCTTTCGTCTCTGGTATAAATAGGATGGTGAATACAACCGCAAAAGCCGATGAGCACGAGAAGAACCAGAATAATATATGAGCACCAACAATATTAATTAAAACTCCGAATGCTGTAGATACAATAAATCCACATAGCCACGACGAGGTCAGTGCTACAGCAGATCCTTTACTTCTTACATTACTTTTGAACATTTCACCAATTAAAGTTGTTGGGATTATGCCTAAGCCTAGAAGTAAAATATATAAAATCATTTATACATTTTTGTGAAATTATCTTCAAGTTATTAAAAGGTGGAGTACAATGTTTTTGAAAACGATATTAATAAAAAATAAGAGACGTCGTTTGGAAGTGGAACCGTGTTGAATTTGAATCAATCGGAAAGGAGATCGTATTCTTTTCTTTTCAGAAATTGCTTTTATTTCGCAATTTGGTATTAGTAACACACAATGTGGTGATATCATACGCAAAGAGCGGAGAACGGAGTGTCTTAACAGTAGACTCTCTCTACTCTGCAATATGAGGAACAAAGCGGGAAAGTGTAGTTTTGTTTATTTATAAATATAGTCTTAACTCCCCTAATATATAATGTGATACATAATATCACATCTGCGATACATAATACAATACCTACTTAATTAACTTAAGTTTATGAAATTTTACTCACCTATATCGAAAGTGAAGAAAAATACAATAAGAATAACAAGTGGTAACCATTTGATATTGTTAATTCCAAGGTAATCTATAAAGTCCAAATAGAAGTAAAGACCCAATATAAACTGAAAAATACAGATAAAAATGTTGTTATACTCGTATAGATACGTATGCCGATATTAATAATAATAATAATAATAATGTTTATTTATTTCAATTTTTTGTATAACAATAACATTTTTTAACGATAACAGCTGCAGTAGTACAATACTGTGTCGCAGCTATTATCCCCCACCTCACAAAACACCGTTACATATTATAATCTTTAATACAAAAAAATATTTTCAAACGTATATCTTGCATGGTAGACTCTTACTCACGTGAAAATATTTCCACTTCCGATAAGAATACCGTTTATAAGATAGTGACCCTCAACACTGCACTTTGTAAACTAAACCTACAATCTGATGTTCAGTATCATTCTCAAAGAACAGAGAAAGTAATTCAAAAATTAGAAAGAATTACACCTACCATACTCAAAGAGCAAAATATACAAGATATCATCATCAGACGCTTTCTTCCACACTTTTCAATTATAAAAGGTACCAACATGCTGCCAGACAACTGGCAGCATAATATAATAATCATTGATAAATTAGGATCTATAGATGATCCCGCCATGTCAAATATTCTTCCAGAGAATAGTACAATTGTAATGATACCACTACACTGTAAAAATATGTTGGCACAAATTAGGACAATTAAAGCTTTTCTGTTACTTTTATCTGTAAATAAATCCTTCCAGTCTTTGGTACTTGTAGAATTTTGGTATTCCTTTTTTGATGCAATCAATTCGTCTATATCTTCAGATCTGTCTAGTTCTTTTAGAACTTTTTTTAATGACGTATCATCATCTAAAAATAAAACATAAATAATTATATGCAAGTTATTTATTATTTTCACATATTATTCAAATATTTAGTAGAATCATTACTTATTAAGGTCAGTCATAGCACGTGGGTATAATTTGTGACTGTAAACGCGACAGGTTGTCGGTTTGATACCCACTCGGGGAAAGGAGAATAGAGCGAGGAAATGAGAATACTAAATACTTTATTATCCTGAGTAGCTATCAAATGCACGACAAAATTATAATTTAAAAAATATTCTAGTAAGATCACAATATGTTTACTTTTCTTACAATATTATTACTAGATACATAAAAAACTGTATAACCTTACTTTTTAATACATAAAATATAGGAGATTCTGGTATGAAAAAGGCACAAAACGTACACACTAATCCTCCAACCAAACCTATGGACGTTGTACCTTGGTAAGATAAGAACATTCCACCAGTATATACCAGCAAGGCTCCAGCTGTATTAAATATTCCTAAAATTGCTAAAAGTACACCTCTGATATTCTTTGACCTACAAATTGTTCATATTTTATAATATATATATTTTTAAGAACATTAAAACAATGACTATATTTAATTTAGTTTCATTACCCCGTTCTGGTTAGAGAACGCGAAAAGAACCACGTTTATGTAAAAACACCTTATTTTTAAAAATAGTAGTAGTAAGTTTAATTAATTGTGGGAAATCGTGAACAACTTATTTTCACAGTTAATTTGGACCTTTGTAAGTAAATATATGTAAATAAATAAATCAGCTTCACGCTGTACCCCGCAGCAATTCGTTCAGCAACACAAAACACTCCGTTCCCCACTGCCGAATTCTGGAGGCATTGCGTGTTGAAAGGCAGAACTTAACGCCATGTTTTATCTGGTTACCAGAGAAAGAAAATAAAAATATAAAATTTAAGTAAATATTTCATCTCTTCGAGTGGGGATCGAACCCACAAATAGTTGGTTTTACAGTCACACTTTGTGCCCCTGTACCACAACTGGCCTCAATGGTAATTTCATTACCCTGGTAATTTCACTACCCTCAGAAAAATAAAATCATAATTCAAATTTCCGCTCAATGGATTTCACTGAAAAGTACACATAATCCAAATTTCAGCTCAATTGGACCCATTTAAAAGTGGGTAAATATGAGCTTTTAAGATTTCACATACACTAACACGGAAAGTAAAATAAAAGCTTGTAAAATGTATTTTTTTCTATATAATAACTTATAATAAAGATTTTATTTTTTCTAGTATATAACAAATATAAATATACCAACGCAATTTCTCCTATGTACACCAAATTAGTCACTGCAACACTGGCTATTGCAAAACCACATAGGACTCTGCAAATATATACGGTTGCTAAGCTTTTTGCAAAAACTAAAATGAGATACGATATTGATGTCATAATTCCCCCTGTTATTAAACATAGTTTCCTCCCTTTTACATTGGTCAGCCATCCCATTACATATGGAGCTGAAATATACCAAAATTCATTAATGTAACATATTCATTCTATGCAAGACAGCAATGTTTGGAAGCAAAGATACTTCATGCACCTTATTATTTATTGTTCGTAGATAACAAAACTATACGTAGTAGTAGTAAATATTTTTTCTCTGTTACGACAAAAATAATTTAAAAAAATACAATTTCTTACCAGGTATAGCTCCTAGATACACCAGTGAAGCAATAAGCGACAGCTGGGAGTCAGATAATTCTATCGACAAGGGCGATTGGCTTGGATCTTGAAATTTTAACAGCATGGGCCCCGTCCAACTTATAGTTAAACCACTAATTGCCTGCCCTATATAACCTAAAATGTTTTGTAATAAAATAGGCAGTTGTGGCGTAGGGCCACAAATGTGCGACTGTAGAACAGAACCGTTTGTGGGCTAAATATCCACTCGAGGAAATGAAACATTTAATATTTTCATTTCCTCGCCCTTGTAAGAGGAGAAAAGTGTAGCGTAGAAGCGAAGCGAAGTCTCTTAATGGGAACGGAGTTTTTTAACTAGAATACAGAGTAAAGCTAAAAGAAATTGTTTCACGTCATGAAAAAACAATTGGTTCTTCGTTTTTCGTGTTAAGTGCCGGGACTAGACGACAAATCTTATCTTACCAGAGCTAGCAAGTGGAAGTAATTCTTCCTCCCAAGTTGGAATAGATTGACTATCTCGTTTACTTCGACAACCTAATAACCTTACACATAGTAGTAGGGATTGGTGCGTTCTGGCTCATTAAATTGATCGCCTTATCAATCAAAATTTTCCGCGGATTTTCTCGCGGTTTTGATTAATTAATTGGCCGCGGATTAAGTTGATTACCCCAGGTCCGCGGCTTTTTTCGCGGTTTTTCTCGCGGGTCGCGGTTTTGATTAATTAATTGACCGCGGATTAAGTTGATTACCCCAGATCCGCGGCTTTTTTCGCGGTTAGTAGCCGCCATAATTTC
>JAATLQ010033721.1:0-19092 GCA_013421005.1 Heliconius erato x Heliconius himera | reverse complement strand
GACCGAGCAAATTAGAAATATCCACAAAAGATGTAAGCGTTTCTCTGATTGCTTACCATTTCACTGTAGTAAAACGTAATTTTTTCATATTATTTTGTTATAAAAATATATTTTTGTACTACCAGGGCAAATAAATGATTTAATTCATTCTGCTTAGGAAGAATCGAATACACAGCGGTCTTGTTCACTGTCAGAATCTTCGCCACAACGCCGGCTTCTCGGCTCTTTCGGTCATTAAAAGATATTGCATAAAGTGAAAATTTCGGGATTAAAAAATTGATCAGGCAACTTTTTTATTCTGTATTTTTATATATATTCTGTGTTTATATATGTAAAAAATATATAAACTTAGATATTTAAAATTGTTTTTTAATTTATAATTGTATACAAAATCAATAACATACATCTAAATATAATAAGCGAAAATAAAACGTAAAATGAATAATAAAAATGTTATTAATAAAAACAGAAAATAACAGCAAATATAATCCAGATTCAATAATATCGCATTTTATCGCCGAAGAGAGTATCGTTCGCGCCAAAATTCCCGCGTCGCAGAATAGTCGATCGTAAAAGCAAATGGCGGATGACACAAAATGGGCGGTGCTTTATTTAACAAGGTCTAGGACTCCTTGCTGAATAAATCATTTATATTTAAACTTTAAATTTGTCTTATCTTAGATTAAATTTGCATTTAGGTGGAATTAAAATTTTAATCTATTTTATATAAGAAGGGATGAAATATAAAAATAGTGTAGGTAGGTTTAGAAAGGTGGTGTATTTTAGAGCTATTGGTGGATACTATTATAATAATCAATAATTTAAACGTAATCTTTTTGTTAGTTTGAGACTGTATTCCGCTAATACTAGAGTAAGCAGAACCTTGTGTTAACACGCTTTTTTCTCCACTGCGCCCAAGTTTTGTCCACTACGTATTGAATGTCGTATCTCAACGCCGCATTTGAATATAACAGCCCCAGCAGCTATACGCTTTTTTCCAAATATCACGGTCTATATTATATGGTCTGTGAGTAGTAGCTGAGTGATAAATTAGTAAAAAAAACACATTTATGAGACAATAAAAAAAATTGTATTCGAAGTCATTCGAAAAAATTGCGATATACACTTAAGTTGACGACTTGACGTGAACTTTCAAGGTGACTCTCGAAAACAGAATATTTCGTAAAAGCGCCCATTTGTCAGCTTACTCTTGACATAAAATAATCTTTTCTTACATATTTTGGTATAGGTACTTTAATAGTTTTTCATATTTAGTAGTTTAGTATATTTCGTTTAATATGAATTATTTCTTATTATTACTTCTCAGAAATTACAATTGTAATAAACAAATTGAAATTTCAGTTAAGTATACAAATACATATTTTTTAAATCTTTTTTTACATATTAACTATATTTCATTAAAAGTTTTTCAGGAAATTTGTTATAGGAAAATTCATTCTTTACTTATAAAACTTAAATTACTATAAGTTTTATTTTGTCTGTTGACAGATTCTGTGATACTTAAATATTTTTATAGTTGTTCTTTAGCTTCACGCTGTATCCCGCATGTATCAGGTAGTAAGAGCATAGTGTTAAGACACTCCCCTCTCCACTTTCCGCCAAATTCTGGAGGCATTGTGTGTTAACTGGCAGAACGATCAACGCATTTGTTTCAACACCAGTGATAAAAAAAGAATTTTTTAAAATATTATTTAAAATATTTCCTCGAATGAGATTGAAATCCACAACAGAAACTTAACTCTTCGTTACTAGAGAGAGAAAATGAAAATATTTAATATTTAATTTACTCGAGTTGGAATAGAACTATCAAACTGTCATGCAGACTTTGCGCCACGGCTGGCCTCAATGGAAAAAAAATAATAAATTCAATCTTTCTTTAGATCAATTCTAGACATTCAATGGCAGGATTTATGATCTAAAAATATTTCATCAAATGTTGCGTTTTTTTACAAGATTTTTTTTTATTTTGTTCGAATATTATGTTTTAAAATGTTATATTTGCTATATTAAAAAGTTGTATTATTTTGTATGAAGAAATAAAACACAAATTTCAAGCATATAAAGTCAAAGTCAAATAATTTTAATTTACCATAGGTTCACTACGGTTACTATCTCAGACCTGAGAAGAAACACAGCGTGTTTTTTTTAAATATCCAGACAAGACCTACTAAGAGATAACTACTAATTATACACATAACATTTAGACCCAATCAACCCCAGCCCGCTATAGTAATACAAACCAGTACGAATAGAAGATAATAAAATGAATCAAGTATCCACAATTCCACACCCACAGCAGTTAGATATAGCAAATTGTCTATTGGGACCGTTTCGCAACCGACAGAAACGATCTCGAAAAATACTTACATTTCTTTATTACTATCCTATTTCAGTGTACGGATATTGAACTTATAAAGTAACTGTAAACTATGTAAGAGGATAAGAGACTGTGTAGGGGATGATTGGTTGAGTTTTTTTTTCAACTTCACGCTGTATCCCGTTTAGCGGGATAAACAGAGAGATCCTGAGGTATGTTTTGTCCAATTTTTGAGATATTGCAATGTATGTAATTGTAATTGTAATTTAACGCAGCGCTTTGTTTAGCAGGGCGGCGAAATACAAAAAAATTATTGAAAATATACCGTCGTTGCGCTAAGGTACAGCTCCTGACAGCAAAAGCGACTTTTGTGTATCAGATTCCTTTTCGGGGGAAATAATTATTTTATTTCTTCTCACACAGGTAAATACGAAGATAATTCATGGCGTTGCATACTCATCACACAATATTTAAAAAAAATGTGCGAAAAATGGAAAACAGAGAAAAATGGAAATAAGAGTATCTTAATACTAGGTTCCCTCCGTATAAAATGAATGTTACACCGAGAAATTTCGTAGTTTAATATGATTTTTATTTATTCATATTCGTTTATATTAACGAGTAAAAGAATGGTTCTAACCATAAAATTAAAAAGAAAGACAGACAAGGAAAGCTTAAAAGAACAAAATCGAAGTTCACGTTAAAAAACGACAAACTTTCATATAAAAATAGAATATAGTTCGTTTCATTAACATTTTAGTATCAAAATCGAATAGTATTGGTTAAAAGAGTCGCATTTTTCATTAAAAATTGAACCTTATTTTTAAATATATAGAGCTTAAAATATTTTTACAAAACTGTACAATACATATGTACGTCTGTAACAAGTATAATTGGGAGTTGGTCCGTTCAGGATTGCAAAAGGGTATTAAAAGCATAAATTCGCCACAGTTTTTGCCAATTTTCACGAAAAATTCATAGGAAAAACCCTGAAATATAACGTTTTTATATGAACGCTTTAGCGTTTTTCAGCAGTTTAGTGATATGTTAGGGAATGGTAACTGATAGATTTAATTTGATTGTAGGCAGTTTTCATTTCTATAGAAAAATATTACGTACATATTTTACATTGTTGTTTTAAAGAACTAATATAAAAAGTTGAAAAATAACTATAATTTACTTTTTCTATCATTCTTTGGTATGATCAATTAAATTCTTATCAATAAATAAAATATTTCTTTCTACAAAAGAATCTGAAAGTCCACTTTGATATGGGCTATAATATATATTTTTTGTTAGTTTCACATATTAATATATGAACGTCTGAAAATATAATATTTTCATACTCTTTCCTAGAAATATATTTCTTATCACAAATATAGAATCGAGTCTACGACCTTGTAAGCTACTACTCCAACCAAACCAAATTAAACACATTTTCTATACTAGCTATACATAGCTTTAGAATAAGAAATTTTGTAGATAAAATATAATTTCATCACAAACATAGACTACACTACACGTTAGCTTCACGCCGTATCCCGCACATAAGTACGAGAGCGAAGAACTGGCATGCAAAATATTTCAATCCCTCCAGTGGATATTGAACCCACAACCGTTGCTTTACATTCGCATACCCTTGCACCACGACGGTCTTAATCGATTAGTGAACTAGCTTTTACCTATAACTTAGCTCGCTTGCTCAAATGGAAATGATTAAGTGACACATTCTATGGACTATGTTAACTCTGAGGGCATTTACAGTGGGTTAAATCGAAATGATTATCGTGACGTAATATAGCCCATTTCCTATTTCTAAAATAATTGTCCAATTGAAACTGGTAGTTCCTGAGATAACGCGACCATCCATACAAACTCTTCAGCTTTATAATTATAATATATATAATAAAAATAACTTCTTCATCCAATAATCAATTCTATAGAATAAATTATTATATAGTAAGCTTTTTTATAATTACAAAGGCAAAGGCAAAAGTGCAACAGATACGTTTTAGCCGACAGCAGTGCACGCTTCACGCGCCGTCGCATCGCGGTACAGTAGGTTAGAGGCACACTGAGTGAAGCTGCTCGAAATTAATATAAATATATTGAAAATAATATGTAAAAATATGTAAAGATGCTTTTTTACAAAGGATACTAGAGTCCGCCACATACTGTGCACGGCGGGTGAAGCTGAGCGAAGCTATATTGCGCAAAATTTTAAGTATTTTTTGCTAATTTTTTTGTTTAGTCCGCACGCGCTGGATTAGGTTAGTCAAAGTTCAATCTGTGCTCGTGAATTCTTCTCGCGAATTCTTTAATCACATTTTGACCATTTATTCAAAAACTACAATTACAATTATCAGCAAACTACTTCACTGAGATCACCGCGTCGTCCACGACGGTCCTGCAAAATTTCAGAGCTGTAGGTTTGACGGTCTAGGAGAAGTAGCATTACAACAAAACACACACTTTTGACCAAAAAAAATTAAAAGTAACGAGATTTAAGCTGAAATTAAATAATACGTTTTCTAAAAAAGTGTTTTTGTTCCCTAACTTTTAAAGTGTTGACACACTTTAAAAATGGTTTAAATTATAAGAATTAAGAGCAGTTAAAGTCCCAATTATATCGAAATGAAATGTTTACATTATTATTTATAAGATTTTGACAGTTTTTGACTTCGAATTTTGATAAGACAAAAATTAGACAGCATTTTTTTCTGAATCATAAGTTCATTTTATGTCTACTATTGTATTATTAAGAGAACAATGGGTACTAAATGTCTGTATTTATAAGCTTGTATATTTATAAAATAATTTAACGCAAATTTCAAAATCTTGACGTGCAGCTGCAGTAGGTAGCTTACGTTGTAAATGTAATCGTATTCTCGATATTGTTCTTGGATTCGAATTCGTTGTATTGTTGACTACAAAAGATAAAATCCTGTTTTTTGCAAAACCTTTTCTTAGTGCTCCTCTACACTACCTACATGTGATATTTTATCATTAAGAGTTAGCTGAAACTGCGTTTCGCCTATAAGAAAAGAATTTATTCGGTATTCCATGAGTCAACCTGGAACTTGTGACCCAAGTGCAAGTAGAAAATGCTCATTTAAATGCTTAATGCTAGCGCTCACCTTCACTCTCATAGCTTTTCTTTTCGCACAATCACAATAGAATATATATTTTTTAACTTCTCGGTCTATATCTCACATAGTAGGGTATGCAAAGGAAACCTGGAAACCTAGTGTTTCAAGACACTCCGTTCCCATTAACATACTTCCGTTCACCACATTTCGCAGAATTCTGGAGGCGTCGCTTGTAGAGTAGCGGAATTCAACGCCTCGTTTCGCTTCAATAAAAGAGTGAAGATATAGAAAGATTATTTTTTCTTTCTTCTAAGTGGAAATCGAACCCAGAATCGTCGCGTTTGCAGTCACACGTTTGTGGCTCTGCGTCACGAGTCGACGCCCTCGTTAAAATTAATCATAATTTAATGTAAATCTCATTACTCGAAACTTATATAATTTAAGTTTGAATGACTAACTTAAACCAAAATACAATCATATTTTAGGTTCATTCAAAATAAATTTAAGCCAGTGTTCCTTACTTTAATGAGTAATTAAAAGCATGTCGGTTCTAAGAAAAGTAACCACTCTGTGCGTAAGAGTAACCGCAAAGCGCCAGACAAATCATTTTTTTTAAACAATTTAAAGCTATTATTGACGCCTTTGTGATGAATGTAATTTAATGAATCATCAATCAATTTCATTTAAGAAAATATTATATAACAAATCGTGGCTCAGCGTGTAACTGTAAATGCGACGGTTGTGGGTTCGATTACCAATCAGGGGAATGAATTATTTAATACATTAAATTTTTCCTTGAGTTCTACCATTCGACATGCAATGTCTCGATAATTCGAGAGACAGTGAGGACCAGAGTGTAGTTATCAGTGGGTTTCTCTGCTGACGCTGCTATGTGTGTGAAGCTAATAGTAATAAATAGGAATGTGATTATAAGCGACGGCTGTGGGTTCGACGTGAGCATTGAGCATATGTTATTAATTTTATTTCCCCGTTCTAGTATACAAAGCACGATGTTAAGTTCTGCATACAATGTCTCGGAAGTCAAGTGGAACGTGGAGGTTGGAGTCAGCTCTGTCTACTGCGAACATATACGCGATACAGCGTGCTGATGTGTTATTTTTTATATAAATAAGAATCGATTATAACGTCAATGATTTAATTTACGAATAAAACAAAATTTTGCCCTGTCAATTAGTCTCTCTGACAATACACAGATATGCATTCGAATTAATTATCTATTCAGTAATATAACATTATTTTATTCTAAATTTTTGTGTGAGTCACTCGATAAAGGAGTTTTACATAATAGTAGCGACCTGTTCGCGGCTGCGCCCTCTTGTACTACACGATTATTTATTTACTTATCTGAATTACTTTTGTGTAAGCATTAAGTAACATATATATGCATAACATTATAATTTTAGAGATTTTTAGCAAGTTAAAGGAAGTTTGCTAAAATACAATAGTGAAAATTTATATGTATCGGTTCAGCCACTTTTGAGATTAACGTATACAAACGCATTGACTAACAGATAAAAAAAAACCATTGCCTTGGGTGTGTGCCCGTGTCTATTAAGTTGATATATGACACAATAACAGATTTTTCTATATTTTTACCATGACAGACGACGATCTATTATGATTTTACTATACGTTCCTATAGATTATCAATATCTATAGAAACGTATAGTAAAATCTTTTTTCTTATGTATTTCTATGTAACAATATATTATGCTGTAGCCTAATATCCGAATTTTCATAATATATTTTCTGAGAAAAACTTATACATGATAATAAAAGTACTTAACTTTAGAATATAAAAAATAATTTATCAAGTGTGCCTCAACCTTTACTCATACGGAGCTCAAACGGATACGTTTGTCACATGCAGAACTAAACACCGCTAAAGACAATGTTCAACCTTAAAGCCTATAAGCTAAAGTTTAAAATCCCTTAAACCTGCATATCCTAGTTATTTTTCCAATATTTTCTTATATTTTGCATCTTATATCTATTGAAGTAAAGATAATTTTAGCTTGGAAGCTAAATTGACTTTGAAACTTCCAATTTTTTTATATTTGATTTTGACTCTTGTAACTAACAACGTAAAGCCTATTACTGTATGTAAAATTAAAGTTTCAGGATTTCATTCCAAATGAATTAGAAAATTAAGCTTTATTGCATGAAAATAAGGTTGAATTTAGTTTAGTAATTTAAATCAAATGGATAACATTTTCAGCTATGGTTGTGACAAAACGCTTTGTAAGCTTTAACTTTTTGCGTTTGCTTATGATTTAGTTTATTTTGGACCTTGATTTTGAAATAACTGAATCTGTTAAAGAATTTATAAATTGGCTTTACTTTTTACAATTTAAAGGAGCACAGAGTGTCATTGTACACGTGACAAGTTGTGTTCGAATCCTACTCGAGGAAATGAAATATTTAATATTTTAATTTTTCTCGCTCGAGGCAAAATGCGGCATTTAGTCACGTCACTCAACCCGTAATTCCTCCGCAATTCAGCGGAAAGTGGAGAACGGAAGTGTCTTAATTGGAACGGATTATCTTAAAACGAGGTTCCTTATGCCTACAAAAGAAAATAATTGATGTTACTTTTAACAATTTTCTGGTACTGTTATTAAAATTCCTAAATTAAATTCCATTGCTTCATTGCATGCATTTTAATATGATTCGAATCGGATCGGAATATTTAATACTATTACTATACTATTATATACTATTACTATACTATACTATTATATTTAGGTTAGTGAAGTAAATGTTGGTCGTAGAGTTTTTCCACTTAGAGAATAAACAGATGGCTGTTTAGGCTTTTTTATTAACAAATCAGCTTGATCCTGACTACACTAATAAACATTTTTAGAAATGAAATAGTTAAAAATTGCGTATAAAGTCTTATTTTTTTTATTATTTACGCAATTTTTATGTTTAGCAAAGTTGGTGGGAAAAATTATTAAAAAGTCATTAAAAGATTTTTGTCCTAAGTGGAAAAGCAATTTAATATTAACATCACTTGACAAGTAATGTGAAAAGTATAAACAAGTACAATTTAGAATTACGATCATAATGTTTAACCCTTAAGAGCTATAATGAATTACATAACACACTAAGATTATAATGGGTGTAAAACCACCTTAATTTTTAAAAGTAATGAAAATTAAGTAATTTTCATTTAGAAAACGTGTAAAAATTTGAACGTAGCGGGACTCGGGACTAATGAAAATTATTAATGAACTAAAGAAATTGTGCACAACTTACTAACAGGTTATTTGGACCTTCTTTAATAAATACATGCAGGTATTTATATGTATTTTTGTAAAAACTCCGAAAAAATATATTTTTTAAATATGATTTAAACAGTTGGTTATACAAAATGGGACCATAATATTTTCTTTTTTATAAACAAAATCTAAATACAAATCAAAAGTTTTTATTTTCGTTTAGTAAAATGTGTTACCTTACTTACTTAACCTGGCTAACTTTAATAAATTATATATCAAAAAATATATAGATTTTTTTCCCCACAGATGTGACAAAAAAAACTTTAAATTCTTAAGAAACTTTTAGTTTCTCAGTCATTTTCAAATAAATATATATTTTTTTTCTACTTCCATTTACTAAGTTTTTTCGTAGAGTTCAATCGTCAACACTTTGACGGAGATCATCTTGATCAATGTCTTCTTCTAATAAGTCCTCTTCGTCAGTCGGCTCGTAGGGAATGCTAGTACAGTTTTGATTTTAATTTTTTATAGATATTAGATACTACTACTTTCGTACACTCATAATTCAAGAATAATCTCCATTGTAAATGCTAAGTCCCATTTTCCATGCGTAATTCAATAAAAAACAATGAAAAGGTAAACATTTACGTTGTTAATCAATAGGGCGTTTTGACTATTATGAGTGTCGATTCACCCAGGAGAGAAGCGTATGGAAGAAACGCGCGTGAGAACGACTACTTTTCACGTGATTTCAAGGGCTACACTCAACTCAGGAGAATATACAAAAGTGCAAAGCGCTATGACAAAAATTCGACAAAAATTCAAAATTGTAGCAAATAAAAGCGAAATAACCCTGGGTGTTTTTACACACACATAGCCTTTAAGGGTTAACCAGTACATTAAAATACAATCTTATGGGCAACGGGACTGCTCTGTAAGACAAATCGCGGCGTTGAGTTTTGCCACTTAACACGCAATATTGCAAAAAATTGGCAAAAATTGAAGAACAGAGTCTCAACAACTATATTCCCATTGTCTACCCTACTATATGAGAGATACAGCGTTAAGCTTTATAAGATCGTTAAAAAATAATACTCTCTAGATATATTGAACTAGAAAACATTGTTAGAACGTTTAATTGCATTCTTCATACATTCTCATACAAACATATATCGGAATTCGGAAGTGCAGTAGAAAAATAAATAACTCAGACGCTTTCAAAGAGCTTTTGTATTGAACTCATGAAGAGCACGATGAGATGTTTTTGTATGAAGTTGATGGAAATGAATGAATGGTAGAAGAAACTAAATTATAATCTAAATATATATTTTTGATTCTGGTATAAATATTCAATTATTTCTATATATAGATACATATATCTAAACCTAATGTATTCTATATAATTTTTTTTGTATTACTAACATATTTTATAAGATCTTCCGTACTCTAATTCTCATTTTAGAGGCATTGTGTGGTTATTTGTTTGGCGAAACTCAACGCCGTTTTCTGCTTTACCATAATAAAAAAAAACTAAAAATAATATAAGTATAAATAAAGAAATATGTCGCGGAGTCCCGGTACTCATATAAAGGCGTATATCTAGTGGTTTATTGGTTATAGATTCCTCCTTGTAACCGTGAAGTCCCGTTTTTTCTCGTTCCATAGAAACTTTGGGAAGTCATTTCTTATTAGCTTCTATACTAGAAGTTAGTATCTATTATTATTTATGATTAATCTAGAACATACCTACAGCATATTACAAAAAGGACGTGGATTCACATCCCACAATTTTGGACGCATATTGGGAAAAAACAAATTTCAATAACAATTATCGAAAACCAATTTGTAACTCCAAACGAATTCGTTTATTCGGATTTCGGGTGACAATGAAATAGTTTAACGTCGAACTAATTGTAGATTCGCGGACATGGTGCCTGCGTAATTGAATTCCGTAGTATCGCTCGTGCTACGAGACGGGGTAATGGACCTTCCAATTCATCGAAATACTTTTTATATATATATTTTTTTAACGTACGTTCATAACTAGGTTTTGTTTGTGGTTTTGTGTTGTTAAATTAAATAATTACTTATTTAGAAATCGTGTAAAAATTTGAAAGTAAGACTCGAACGCGCGTCTCCTGGAAACCGACCAGGCGCTTTGACCACTAAGCCATACGTTCTCATCAAGCTACGTCGACACTTTTAAACATTACTTGTTACAACTGACAATAACATAAATAAGTTGTAACAAGCGTGTTCACGCTGCGTTCATATTTTTATACGTTTTCTAAATAAGTATTTTTCTTTCCTAAGTGTGGAATAACACTTTAAAAATGTTTGGAAATAATTAATTAAAATTATTTGTTAGCCACTCTCAAGTCTGAGATCGATCTTGAGATGCAGTTTTCATCAATACATTATAATGTATGAATGAAATCGAGATCTTAAGATCGTTCTTAGTCTTTAGAGCGGCTATAAATACGAGCCTAAGTTTTGTGTGATTCATGACATATTCTAAGTACACGAGGTGACTGATAAAAGGTATAGTGCATATCAAAACGATTCGTTTTGATTCGATTTATTTTTCTGATAAATTTACTATCCAACAAAAAAGACGTTAATCCATTAAAACCAGTTGTATTTATTATTCTTGCTGTCATATAGTTTAAGTTTAGAGGCACTGAAGATTTTGGGCAGAGATGATATTGTTTTGAGGATATGATTTTGTTTATGCCTATTCCAGAAATTAATTGTTTTTTGGCTTGACTCTGTATCCCGCACTTAGCAGGATAAGCAGAAGGAACCTGGGAATCTAGTAGTAAGGCTCCCCGTTCCCATTAAGACGTTTCCGTTCTGCACTTTCCGCTGAATTCTGGAGGCATTGCGTCGTGAATGGCGGAACTTAACGTCTTACCTCGTTACTAGAGCGAGGAAAATGAAAATATTAAAAATAATTTCTTCTCGATTGGGAATCGAACCCCTTGCACCACGATCGGTCTTAGAAAATACATGAGACGTTTTATTATATAAATGTAAAAAGTCAGCTTCATGCTGTATCCCTCACACAGCAGGGTAGACAGAGCCGAATTCTG
The DNA here is from genome assembly GCA_013421005.1 of Heliconius erato x Heliconius himera. Lineage (NCBI taxonomy): Eukaryota > Metazoa > Arthropoda > Insecta > Lepidoptera > Nymphalidae > Heliconius > Heliconius erato x Heliconius himera. Next base: position 7,331 of record JAATLQ010033721.1, on the reverse strand, counting down.
AAGGCATTGATTGTTGAGTGGCGGAACTCAACGCCGCGCTTTGCCTCAACAGCAGAGCGAATAAATGGAAATGTACATTTAAATAAATATTCCAGTTCCTTGAATGGGGATCGCACCCACAACCAGTCGTGTTTACAGTCACTTTGTGCCCCTGCGCCATTACCTACCTCAATACAAACATAAAGTAGTGGTATATTGCGTGTTGAGTGGCAGATCTCAACGCCGCGCTTAGCCTCGACACCGGGATCGAACCCACAACCAGTCAGTTTTACAGTCACACCTTATGCCGCTGCGCCGCGACTGGCCTCAAACATACTAAAGTAGTGTCATTTCATTTTAAAAAATCACAAAATTCCACCGCCATAATTTAACACGCCTATATATTTACGTAATAGTCAAGTTTTTATAGAAAATGCTTTAAACCGGACTAACCCAGTGATGGCGTAATGTATGGAAAATGTAGGTGAATATTGTTATAGCGATGATTTAATCATTTTTTAGTTTGATCAATCGTTTTTTTTGTGTTATAGCTTAAAATAGCGTTATATGCACACATTATATGTGATCCGTGAATTGTAGGGTCCCTAGGCTATTTTCAATACATATGCTGTACAGGTATAGAAGATAAAGAGACAGTCTTGAATAGCACCACACAACACCACAAAAGTTATTATATATATCTTATATGTTTTCCCGAATTTCGATTTCTAAATGAAGAAAATAAAGAACGATTTGATTCCGAATATAGCAGAGTAAGCAGAGAGAACTTAGTGTTATGACACTCCTCACCGTTCCACACTTTCTGTCGAATATTCTCCAATAATCGACAGTAGTAATGCCTATGTACTAGCGCAATTCAACGCCGCACTTTATTATTATTTTGCAGTATACTTACAATACACTACAGTAAACTACAGTATAGTTTACTAGTTTACATTCTCTATGTTAGGTATTGCAGTCAAAATTTTTACGTTATTTTTGAGATAAAGTATAAAATGCTCGAAGTTGTCACTAGAATTGACAAACACACAATACTTTGCGGGACCAGTTTTAAACTTTATTTCAAATAGTTTTAGATTTTACATGAAATTTTTCATCCAGTTTATTCTTATATATTTTTTTACTTATATTTTTATTTGCCTTGTTTGTTTAGTGAATGGTATAAATGCAATTGTCATAAATTCTATTCACTCAGAATTAGGTATACATTTTATTATAAGCTTATTGGGTACATTTGCCGATAAAAGTCAAAATATATATTTAACTTATTATGATAACATACATACTTAATAAAGTATTAATACTAAAATGTTCACAATATAATGGGTATTTTACCCATGTATGTTCTATAGTGGCAATAGTGTAAATTATAATTTATTTTTTACATTTTTGTGTATGTTATTCCACACATAAGGAATGAAAAATACTTATTAAGAAAGCGTATAAAAATTTGAACGTAGCTGGATTTGAACCTCGACTACAGAAGCAAAGCTGGAAACAAAAGTTAGTCTTCAAAATAAAACTACAAAACACCTATGTCATAATATCAATTTATAAGCTCGTAAGCTATACTAATACTTAAGAGCTGAACCAAGCCAGGCTTTCGTTATTTTATAAACCCTGAAAGTTTTAGGCGCACACACCCAACGCCGCTAAGTGCTTTTAGAATGTTGGGTGGTGGTACTTTGGCAGTTATTAGGTAACTAAGACGCAAAAAATATATAAAAAATAGTATTTAACTTTCGTTAAATTATAAAGCTCATTTTTTTAATATATCTGGGGTTATAAGTAAACCTTCACATTACTAATACGTTATATATGGTTAGAGTAAATAAAACCTTAAAAAAATATTTATTTTACGTCGCGGTCCAGGGGCACAAGGATGTGACTGAAACGCAACGATTGTGAATTCGATATCCATTCGAGGGAATGAATTATTATTACTTAATATTTTCATTTCTTAAGTATGCGGGTGTAAACGTGACAGGTTGCAGCTTCGATTCCCACTCGAGGAAATGAAATATTGAATATTTTCATTTCCACGTTCTAGTAATGTGGCAAAGCGCGGCGTTGATATTCGCCACTCAACACGCAAAGCCTCCAGAATTCGGTGGAGTGTACTAGGTTCCAAGGTTCCTTCTGCTTACCCTGTTATGTGCGAGATACAACGGGAAGCTAAAAAAATACTAATTATATAATAAAAAAATATTATTTGTCTGTAATAAGTAGTCAACTGGAAATTTATCTAACCTATACCAAAAATAATAAAACAACAAATTAAATAAACATTTCAAATTACAAATGATATTGCAACAAAATAAAATTCTAAATTTATATCCTAATATAAAAATATACATTTATCTAAAAAGCCATGTTTAATCAGACGCCTAGCCTTTAATTTAAGCTCAATTTGCGGTTTAAAATGATTGCTCGACGTAAAACGACAGGCGGTAATTCAATGTTATACCTACTGGAACCTACAGCGTTTTATTACACGGTTAATTTGGATTTTGTTGCATGCTATATAAATTGGTGGCTTCTGGTCTAATGAATGGAATACGTCGCTGGTTTAGAAATGTTGATGGATGGGTGGTCGGTTTGATTCTCTTTAGATTTGAAAATTTAAAATTATTTTCCCAAATATACAGGTTAAATAAGAATGTTTTTCAGTTTTACGCTATATTTCACATATTAGACGAGGTAGACAGAGGGAATTAAGTATTAAGATACCGTGCCCCACGCTCAACTTTCTAAACAATGTGGGTGTCAGAATTCAACACCGTATGTTGTCTGTTATTATGAGCAGGTATATGTTTATTGTTGTCAGTTATTACCACATTTTTTTTAGTTTAACACGATTGCCACTTGTAAAGTAAAAATAGTGTTAAGATCCTCTGTTCTCCACTTCATTCATACATTTCTACATACAGTACAGTTCGTCCATATATACAATATTATATTCTTGATAAAATATATCTAAAATCCTTAACTCACACACTAAAATAAACAATTTAAAACACAGTAGAAATCAAATAAACTTTTTCCACATTAAAAACGCTTTACTCCCCCAACGCTATAAAGTCGAGTGTGGAATTAAACCCCCGTCCAATTATATTGTTTTTATTATGATTCCAACGATCAAAGGTATCTCGTAATTGCTTAAAAGAAGTTTTTTTATGGTGTTTGGTACAATTTTTTCTTAAAAGTACAGAATATCGACTTCTATAATAAGTTTATTTCTTTATTCCTTGTTAAATAGCAGAAATTAGGCCGTCGTGGACCAAAGGCACAAGGGCGCTACTGTAACGCGACATTTGTGGATTACATCCCCACTCGAGGAAATGAGTTCTTGTTTCTTAATATTGCCATTTCATTGCTCTGGCACCAAGGCCGGCTCGAAAAAATTCGGCAGAAAGTGGAGAACGCAGTGTCTTGTCCTTAGGTTCCCTCCTACAATTTTGTTGTGAGTTGTGGATAGCAGTTTCAATTAATATAATACTTGAAATAGTACTATAGCCTGAATTTCTCCCATAAAGCAATGTAGGCAAGTAAGAAAAAATAGGGTTGAGAAAATCCGTTTTTCACTTTTCAACCAGTTTCGAAACATTGATGACGGGACCTACTGTTGCGTTTCATTTTAGCAGATGTGAAATGGTATATATAATTATTTAATTATAGTTATTTTTTTAAACTATTTTATATCTACCTTTTTCCGACTAAGTCCCTGTTCATCGTCTGTACGCGTTGTGTTCCACATATCTCGTGAAATTTGCCAGATATTGAGTATCGAGCGGCGAGTGGGAATCGAATCCATAACCGTCATATTACAGTCGCACGCTTTTGCCCCTGTGCCACCACGGTCTCATTACTTATATTTATTATAACTATACGCTGTTAGTAAAAAATAATGAATGTTATAGCTATAAGCTTATACCTTGATTTTTCTAATGGGATTTTGAAGAGGTCTCTAGTAGTTTATGCTTCTATGCCGCGTTTTAAAAACGTTTTAGGGTTGAACTTCTATGGGAAGTACTTCAATTATGTGGTACAAAGTGGTTCCCTTTTTAGTCATTCAAAGGTAATTTAGAGCTTAGACTTTAGTGCAATGAATACAAGCGTTGTTAGAAGAGTTAAGTGCGTTTTACTACTAGTTAATTAGTAACTAAAGATTGTGGATGTTTAAACTTGAATGAATGAAAAAATTCCCGCATATTAGACAGAAACCTAAGGATTTCCTGAGACTGGTAGTTGATTATTTTCCCGCTACGACGGCTTCTTATAATAATACATAAAGAACGTTATGTAATTGTGTGAACATTTGTGCAATTGCTATGTGTTTGATTTCTATTCGGAAAAATAAATATATTTTTATATCTTTTCTCTGGTAACAAATAAAAAGTCAAACTCTCTTCTGTCACTCAACTCGAAATGCCTGGAGAATTCAGAGGAATGTGGGAAGTGTCTTAACACTAGGTTCACAGGTTTTCTCTGTTTACCTTCCTGTGTACGGGATAAATAAAAAAAATAATGTTTTTTTATCTTCCTGCTCTGATCAGACAGCGGGGTATTTAGTTTTATCACTTAATATATGTTTATCTCAGTGAAAAGAAGAGAGTGGAGTTTCTTGATACGAGCTCTCTATATTGAACTTGATTTTTGTTTTAAGGTTCACGCTGCGTATTGGAGGATAAGTAGAGAGAATGTAGTATTTAGATACTCTGTTCCTTACTTTTAGAACCAATTTCAAGACATTGGTTGTTGAGTAGCGGAATTCAACGTCGCGCTCTGTCTTCTCTGTATCTACCTAAATGGCCATACTTTCTTAAGTAAATAAGACATACAAAATATTAATGAAAATAACATATTTCCTATAGAAATAAAATTATGGATTCCCCCATCCATAGGTTTCGTTAAGGGATAACGCACTTAACTGCTTCATTATAAGCGTTAGAGAAGGGCTTATTTCGCGCATGATCAATCTTACGCCGGATGTTGTTTAACTAGTAAACGACTCTGTATTTGTCTATTTTTGATATTATAATTATGTGAATTTTCTTTTATATTCTTACATTTGATTAATTATAGAATTGAAATCGTTCCTACATGGGTTTTAGGAAATCCATTTTAATAGTGCTCCCTTACTCTACTTAAAGACACAACATGCCAAATTACAGCGTACTACACTGCAGTTTTATTAATTTATTTCTTTCATGTTAATAATATGAGTGTGATTATAAAATCGACTGGTTGTGGGTTCGATCCCCACTCGATGAGATGAAATATTAATTTAAATTTATATTTCCATTTCTTCGCTCTGGTGTCGAGGCAAAGCTCGGCGTTGAGTTCCGCCACTCAACACGCAAAGTGGTGGAAAGTGGGAAACGGAGTGTTTTAACACTAGATTCCCACTGCCTAACCTGTTGTGTACGCAATACGATACAGCGTGTAGCTGATTATATTAATAATCGTCTAATAAGACAGTGGCGTTGAGTTCGGGATAGAGCGTAGCGAAAAAATCTAAACATACAGAAATACGACCAAACTTTTGTATATATAATTTAAGATCATATATAAACTCGTTGTGTCGACAAGCACCCCTGTACCATACCCTCGGAAGGGATGATAAATATTATTCCCCTATTTCATCCAAACTATGCATTTCCTATGAATCTATTTGATCGCTTCAAAGCGGGAGAAATCGTTTTAAAACTTCAATAGTGGTCAATTTTATTGAGATGAATGACGTTGTTTTTTTGTGTTGAGGCCGTTGTGGTTCAGTGGTACAACATCTGATAGTAAATGCGGTTGTGATTTAGATTCTCACTCGGAGGCACTCCCTAGTAGGATACGCAGAAGAAACTCAGAATTTCAATAAACTACACTAAGATTTTGTAATATATTTTCTACGAATTTCAAAGTACAAAAATCGGTAATAAAGTTAAAAAAATATATATATTAACTACTACAATCATTGAGTTTCAGTTAAATAATTTAAACATTTACGTTGTTTTTTTGGTACTTATATATACAGAACTTAATTTTACAGTGGATTGTGTCTTTTTATTTGAAAATCGAGTTTAAATTAGAATTATGTGGACCGAAAGAAGAATTTGATGTTCTGGTATTGACGCACCCCTCGGTGACGAGCGTAATCGGTCAATACACAGATAATTCCGATTTTCGAATATAACTTCAAAATATAACGCTGTAGGGGCGCAGTCAAAAATGTTTGTCGTCGATTGCAGGTTAGTTTCTCTATTATAATATAATGGTTATCTAACTTTATAATCGTCACCCATTTTATTTGCGTGGACTTTGAGACATAAATATAATAGGAATTTCTATGAATATATTTTAACGCTTTCTCACACTTACTAAGGTAGGAAGGTCTACATGCCAAGTTTTAACTTTCTAAGTCCAGTAGTTTCGTTTGTGCGTTGTCTGTTACTCAGTAAGGAATGATTTTGATATAAAACATTGATATACTGTATGATATTAAAATAATTGTTATATGCTATGTTTATTAATCTGACAATTCTGCCATTATTTGGTCACGCAATCTCGCATTTATGTCCTTACTCAAAATTTATCCAGTCAGGCCCTAGAATCGATATTTATATTGGCAACAAAGTGGCACAATGGGATCGTGTCTGATCGTAAGCGCGGTGGTCATGGATTCGATTTGTAACCAAATAATATTAATTTAAAATTAAATTTATCGGTTTGTTGTTAATGTATTTGCTATAATTTGGTACTCATCTTTATCAAAATAAATATAATAGTCACCTTTAGCATTTCATTTAAATTGAAATTATACTTTACTGCACATCATCGATCAATACTTTAGGTAAGAGATCGCTGATTTAAAATGACCTGAGCCGCACGGTTCGGAGGCTTGGTTACGGAATGACTGACCCGAACGGACAAAAGACGTTGACGGTTTTGTAAATTTTCATACATTTTTAATCTACTGTTGCGTTTTTATGTGAGTACTAGCGGACCCGGACGCGGCTTCGCCCGCTTAAACTTTACTAATGCTTATTAGATATATTTAGGAAATTGTTTTTGAAAATATTTAACTAATTTAAATGAAAAAAAATATAAGTAAACGTAACCAAAGTAAAATATTAATAAAAAAATTAAACAAAACCAGCTACATTATTAATATTATCAAAGTAAAATAAATATTTAATAGAATTAAAATTAAATGTGTTGTGCTATGTTTTTGCAAGTACATGTGGTTATTTACATAATTCTCAAACACAATAAAAATATATATATTTTTTGTCTCTGTATGTCTTTCTATTTCCCCGAGCATTAGCTCGGGGAAA
>JAATLQ010033720.1:0-47489 GCA_013421005.1 Heliconius erato x Heliconius himera | reverse complement strand
GGCAGAATAAATTGCCTGTCAAACTAAAAAGTATTTTAATATTTTAGTATATATCGACAATATTACAAATATGAGAAAAAAAAGTAGCCTATGTTCATCCGAAGACCCTCAAGTATCTCTATATGAGTATTTTATCACAATTGAATTAGCGGTTTGGCCCTGATTGCGTAAAAGACAGACAGACAGACAGACAGACAGACAGACAGAGTTACTTTCGAATTTATAATATAGGTATGGATAATATTAATTTAAAAAAATTGTACAACGAGAAATCGAATCCATAACTCTTGTTTTATTAGATTGTTATCAAAACTACAATGACGTCACATAATATTATTGATCAGTATAATATTCAATAGAATTACCTTTTAAGTTGAGCGTATCATTGGGCAGGTTTGAACCTTCCCACGCCGGCGTCAGCTTAACGGGCTCATTGCGGAGAAAGGGCGCCTTCTCGCCCTCACCTCCGTCCCAACCTGTAACAAAAACAATATTAATATTACATTCTTTAAAAAAATTAAGTCATTTCATGTATTTAAGATGTTTTAATAGATGAATGCATAAAAAAAAACAATTATCTAAGTGTAGAAAAAAATAGCTTGACGCTGTACCCCGCATATAGTAGGGTATGAAGAGGGAGCCTAGTTAAGACACTCCGTTCCCCACATTTCGCCCGAATTTTCGAGACATTGCGTGTTGAGTATCGGAATTCCACACCGCGCTTTGTCTTGGTACCTGAGCGAAGGAATTAGAATATTTTATTCCTCCAAGTGGGAATCGAATCTACAACCATAATAACACAACTTCACACAAAATGTATCGAAGTTTACTTTTTTTGATTTATTTATGAAAGTTAAGATGGTTATTGAAAAGAATTGAAATTAAATAACTCGTAATCTTTCTATGTGGATACTCTTTTAAATCTATACAGACAAAATGGGATGCAAAAGCTAGAAAAATATATATATTAATATTTTATACAATATTGCAATACAAGCCACTACCGCTGTTTTCAATACCTAATACTATATTGAACTAGAACTGAGTACCCAATAAAATAATCTATGTCGAGGTTTCCTATAAATCGATTTATTGCTATACCTAACTTTAGTTATTTTGCACAAAACTATACATTTTCTATGTGAAATTTATATTTTTATTTAAATTAAAATAGGTATATAGCCCAAACGTTTTTGAGCCGTGTGAAATGAAATTTGAATTAGTTTTTTAAAAGTTTTGTTTTCCATGGACAAAGCCCTGCAAGCTCATGCCCGTTATATCCAGCTGCTATATTATTTTAGCGTATTGTCAAAAGAACTTTTTAGCACATTTCAATATGAAAGGTAAAAACAAAAACGCTATTTTATTTTGGTATTATTTTAAATGAATGTAATGAAATTAATTTAATTTAAATAAAAAATATATATTATAGGACTGAAAAGATTGTTTAGCATAACGCGCTATTTTTAAGTATCCCACACTGTATTATACGTATATTTATAATAAAAAATATCCGAATAAAAATACAAATTATATTTTCTTAGGCGTGTAATTAACATACCTGTCACTTTATTTACGCGTTTATATGAAAAACAAGTAATAAAATATATTATAGCAACAGAAACACTTCACATTAAGTGTAATTAGACTTCGAATTCTACAGCTGTTTACGACTTCTTCGAATAAAGTACTACAATATTTCTAACATATTACTATAATTTAATGAATATTTAACATTTCTACCACCTTGAATTCAATGTTTATTATATATGTATATTATGTAATAAATACGTCACAGTTTTTGTTAACCAAACAACAGAGTATTATCGCACAGTATGCAACGCTCTTATATTTATCGCCAATAAATCGGTACAGTCGACTACAGACGCCATTTCAGAAAGTCGTCAATTCAAAATGGACGCCCTCATTATGGCGCCTTACTATTTTCATAAAAGTAAGAGAAAATGCAATTTGCGTAAGTTCCACTTAAACTCTACGGGGATTCTATTCACGGGGTTTTTCGTCGAACAAAAGAAAGTTATAGTCATTCAAATTTTACGTTTTTGTTTCTTAAAATAATGTAATAGCAGCTCTACCATATATTTTGGTGTGCCCCTATTACTAAATATTTATAAAGCATAAATATCAGCTATTCTAGTTATTCCTTTAATATCATTTATTAATTAGAACGTAAAATTAATAATATACATATAAGCATCCTAACTAAACTACATCGTATGTAGTTAAGTCAAATAGAGATATATTTTTTTATAATCATCACCCCCTCATAGTATATATGACAAATCTCTTATGTCACGTAGAGTCGTAACTTATGAAGATTTTTTCCATTATTGCAAAATCAAAACACATTTTAATTTTTTTTATAATAATGAGCATTGAAATTTAGATTTATATGAAACATACAAATAAATGAGAGCATGGAGTTTCTGAATGGAACATACTTGACCGATTAACAATATTTCTGAATGTGACGTTATTGGTAAATTATATATAGATTTTATTCATAGTATTTGCTTTTGATTATCTATAAATAGTATTAGAATAATAACTAACAATATAGAACGATTTCATTATAAGTTTGTTCGTTCGATCGATAATAGTTTTTTTTTTAATTTTAAAAAGTTTAGCTATTCTTGATCAACATATATATATATGTAACTAACTATCTTGCTATCAACAATAAAAACAACATTATGTTGGTCACAGAAACTAGACTACGAACTGAGATGGCTGGCATCCGACATTTTCTCTATATTGCACCATAAAATATTCCCCTGTTGCGATATGAAAGTTACACAAAGCATATTTGAAGCTACGAGTAAACCCCACATCCTGTGAATGTTCACATACTGCGGCATGAGACGGCAAATTTACGTATACAGCGAATTGAAGTAATTGTATCCTGGACAATGTGGTAATTGTCGTCCATTTGTCACTTAAGCTCATCTCACGGTTGTAAATTGATAGTGATCGGTTTAGAAATGTTAACTGTATTCTTGAGATAACCTATAAATTTTAGTCGGTTAGTTTCAAAACAAATATTTAGTTTAAATTAGTCTCCTAAATGCAGAGGTAACGTTTATTAGTAACAAAAATGGTAGTTTTGCTTATGTAGGAATATTTTATTTTATCAAACACCCTATACGTAGTATATTTTAAAGTTTCTTAATATCAACTCAAAATTATAATACAAAATAAACACAAATGTTCCGTACCTAAGCTATTTTGGCGCGTACATATATAAAAATGTATTTTGTTACGTATTTTAGTATAAGCTTAGATATTTTAGAATGTTGTCTGCACGCGACAGATGTATTTATGAAGGTTTAAATTCCACTTAGGTAAGGGAATTTTCTCCAGCTCTACCGCTTTCAAGTTATACATAGTAATTCCCTATTTTCCAATATTCTATAGAGAATATAGAGAGCGATACTATTTATAAATAGTGGACAAGGTTCTGTTATCTTATGTCAAATAGGCAGTTGAAAAAAATTAAAGAAAATTATATTCCACAGTATTAATTTTACCAAAAATAATTAAATTGTTCGTGTAAAAAACTGACCATTAAACTCTTAAACAAAACACAACTTTTTCATTAAGTTCCAAGTACGCACTCATTAGACAATAAGTATTGGCTGGATAATGTATGGCTGCAGTAATCAAGTGGGGTGGAATCCGATACAAAACATAGTGTAGTGAAGTACCATTCTCGTGCAAAAGTATACTTTTAAAACAAAAGAATTAACAGAGCATAAGTCTTAAGCTAAGGAGCTTTTTCCAAAAGGATTACCTCCATTTCGAAAACTTGACTTCGCTAATGTATTGTTTATTTAGATATAAATGTACTGTAAATTATTATATTGACTAAACTACTTACCTACATACAAAAGTGGCAATAAGAATGTTTTATAGGTATTTTTTTTATTTTATCTCTATTAGTCTATTAAATCTCTCTACTAGTTAATACATCTCAATGGGAAGGGGTTCATTTTGCAAGAAGACTAATAAATCTTTTCTATATAAGCACTTTAGCTGTCAATAATTATGCAAAATAATATCCCTTAGCTTTTATTTATATATATCACATACTATATTAATATAATTTAAAGTAAATGTTCATTCGAACCTATAATAATGTGAGTATTTTCAGCATATCCTTCTCAACGGCCATTGATTTTTAAATGAATTCATTCAAACGAAATGACCCTTTTGACACAGTACATCAAAGCAATGTGTACACAAAGCAAACAAAAAACATGTAGTTGAATAGTCTAACGATCATATAACACGAGTGATTGACCGTAAGTATAGTTAAAATGCGAAATAAATATATGAAGGGCCAAAAAGAAAAAAAAAGTCGTGTTTTCATAATAAAATGCGAATATTTTTTTATAAAAGAATCCAGAATTCGGCGGAAAATGAGAAATTGAGTGTCTAATAGTAGGTTCCCTCTGCCTACCCTGCCGTGCGGAGAATACAGCGAGAAGCTGAAAAAAATAGGACGTTCGTGTTCACTACTGCTACCGTCGCGTTCGTCCGACCCTGATCTTCGTGAATTGTTAATACCTGTAAATCTGTATTCGCCAAGTATCCCTGGTCATCCTGGTCAGATCTGGTTATGTAATATTCTTCATAACATTCACTAAAACGGTATTAGCATGATGGAAGTCAAGCCCTTGCAAATTCATAAGTGCAGACTGCTTTGTAAACTAAGAACAGTGAAAGCTACTGCTTGGCGAGATGTCTAATAATGACACATTATTAATTAGATACGACGAGACGACCTACGAGACCATACTAGTGACGTGATATTCTTTTTTTATATGTAAATCATATACACATTTCAACCAAATTACTTGTTAAAACATTTCTTTTTTTTTTTCATTTTTGTAGGCAGAGGGAACCTAGCATTAAATCACTTTTTCCTCCGTATTGCGTCCAATTTTTAAACGCTGCGTGTTGAGTGGCGGAACCCAACACCGCGTATTATTTAGTTACAAAAGCAAAAATAATTTAAAGTGATATTAATAATAAAATTATACATTTAACTATATGACAAAGCGAAGTCAGACATGTAAATAGATACCCCAGTTTCATACTGTAGTCGGTTAACCGGCTATTAGGCTTGAGGTATGCTGCAAACAATAGTTGGCCATTGCGGTCGCGTCAACCAGCTGAGTCATTTTGGAATGCAAATATCTGTTGCCTCTGTATTTTACTTATTTGTTTTAAATTTTTCTTGGTTTTGTGAAAATGTTCGTTGATATTAATCTCTTAAATTTATTATAGTGCTGTCGATTTTTTTCTGAATTTTACTTTACTGACACGTATATGTAAATTTCATAAAAAAAATATGTGCAAAAAAACTCTAAAAGCTTGAACTCAAGGCAATATTTTAAAATGAACACCACTCTGAGAAAAGAACACACTTGGGAAAAATTATACATTATCTTTAAAAAAAAGTATACGAGTTAAATATTTACATTTCGCGTAAATCATAACGTAAACGAGATTTAAAAATAATCTTGCAATAGTCTTAATATGAGATATTTGCTTGAATTTGGGCATAAAATTAAGAACAAAGAGTTTTAACACTAGTCACTTTACTTACTCTGCTCTAAGGGGGAGAAACGTGAAGCAAAGAAAAGAAAAACGAGTTGCTGATTCTTGGCTTTGCCTGAAGGTCAGTAGATATCATATTTCAGTGTCAACTTTAGCGACTACCTACGTAAGTCTTGATAACGGTGCAATATTTCAACTCGATTCATCGAGTGAGTGGCTGAAACTGGGAACCTTGGTATATCAATCAGCCACCTCCTTTACGTTTTATATACTTAAACTTTAAAAATATGCTAATATTATAACCTCACTTAAAAGAATTGATTCCTGTTTATGATCCAATAAAATTATATCATTAAAGTAATACAAAAAATATATTTTTCTTATTGAGAACATACAAACATATATTAATAAAAGTTTATTAGGAAATCCTTCATATAATATTTTACGTAATATAAACTGAGAATGATTGTACTGAAAATAATAAATCTCGTACAGAAGTATCGCTTATAATAGCTATTAAAATGTTACGAGCAGAACCAAAGCTGAATGCCATAGACCTATGTAGAGTAATTTTATATTTAACGGTTGATAAAAGACTTTTTATAATTCGATCAAAAACCACCACTACGCCATTGTAGCGTAGTGGACGCGGATAAAAATCAACGTGATAGTCATAGATTAAAATTCCAATCGATGGTACTTTTATAGTCTAAGTCTGAGTGAGGCCAATCGTGGCGCAATGACAGCCGTTGATAGTATATCAGCTGTCCGTTTGGTTCGGTTTTGTCTGTTTGGTTAAATAAAGAAATCGAAAAAGTCTCCATATGATAAATATAAAAGTACCAAAAAATGTCAGCTTCACGTAGTATCACACAGCAGGGTAGGACGGGGGAACCTAGTGTTAAGACACTCCGTTCCCCACTTTCTGCCGAATTCTGGAGGCATTCCGTGTTGAGTGGCAGAACTCAACGCCGCGCGAAAGCTTCGACACCAGAGCGAAGAAATGGAAATATAAATTTAAGCAAATAAATTATCTCCTCGAGTCGATATCGAACCCACAACCAGTCGGTTTTACAGTCACACTTTGTGCCGCTGCGCCACGACTGGCCTCAAATATAACACATAATACCGTAACGTTTGGCGCTTCGTTCTCTCTGACTTTCCCGCTAGGGATAAAGCGTGAAACTAAGTAAGTAAGTAATAAATAATAAAAAAAACTACTCAAATTGCAATGTCTTAATTTCAGTAACACAAGATACAAATCGATTTACTACGTCTACCTATCTACCTCGAAAAAGGCAGAAATTGAAGAAATTGCATAAATATCAATAAATAACGTACACATTCTAGAATAAAAAATATATAATCGTTAAAAAATTAATAATTCATACATTTTCCATACAAAGTAGCGGCATATTACTCTTATCCTCGCATTGTTACCAATAAAATCGGTCAAGTCGTCCTCACCCGTGCACTCGGAGCGCAGCCCGACAGTCCCGCCAAGCACTCGTCCTCACGAGGACCTCTTTCATATCCAGCATTAATTGGATTCTCATTAGAAAGTTCCTGCTTACGACAAGACGCGATTCAGATACAAACCTCTTTCATTCTCGTAATTCATACACAATTTCAAATGAAAATTATATATTTCTGATTATTATTTCATAATTTTGTTGGTTTTTTTTTTTTCAATTTCATGCTTTCAGCATTCCGACCAAATTCACAAAATCATAGTGTCAGAACTTTATGCCACGTTATATTTTATTTTTAGGGATAATAATAATAATCCATTCTTTGTGGCGATCGAATCCATATACATACTTCGCATTACAGACGAAAAATCGCTGTGCCACAATGGCTCAACTAAATATTTGTAACATTCAACTTATAACTATATTTTACATTTTATCATTTCTGTTATTCTAAACTGCTATATAGTTAGAATACAACGATAAGGAAATACATAGTTAAATAAAAAACAGTAAAAAAAAATGGAACAATTAAGATATATGTCTTGTTGTGTTTCTATATAATTTACAATAATGGTACCTACAGTTATTGCTTATTGTAGACCGTAACATCACAAGTTTTAAGCAACCATTGTTATATAAAATAGTACGAAATAAAAAAAAAATATCTTCACGCTGTATCCCGCACCCAGCAGGGTAGGCAGAGGGAATCTAGTGTTAAGACACTAAGTTCCCCACTTTCTGCCGAGTTCTGGAGGCGTTGCGTGTTGAGTAGCAGAACTCAACGCCGCGCTTAGCCTCGACACCGGAGCGAAGAAATGGAAATATAAATTTAAGTAAATATTAGTAATATTAGTACAAAATAGTTTAATGCAATTCAGCAGTTAGGAAGCGTTTCATATTGAACGTGATGGTGGTAGTTAGTTATTGGGTTCATTAAAATTATTTTATTTACTATACAACAATTCTTAAGTCAAATGCTTATTTGTAAAGTCCCTTTTAAATCGTCGTTAGTGTTTGATTGCTTCAAATTTGAGAGAAATAAATTAAATTCGGAAACGTAAATTTTAAAAACTCTCATTAAAAAAATGAAAACACGCAATAGTTTATTTAAAAACGGAGTGTCTTGATATTCCCTTACGCTACTATACAGGAAAGACCGTGAAGCTGGTTTTTTAACAAACTTAAGTGGATATGAAATAGCAAAATTCATATTGACATACAGTCATAAACCATTGCACCGAAGTTGGTATTCATTCATTATATTAAGGAGATTAAACTGTCACACGATCCATGCCGTTGTAGAAAAACACTATGAATCAAAGAGAAATAGGGATGCACACTCGCATTCATTGGAGAGATGGTGCCCCAGAAACCCAGTAAGTTGCTTCATTCTTAAAAAAAGACAACCGCTTTGTTGATGAAAATTTATTGTGATATTTTACTATTATAAATGTTAAAAAAAATTTTAAAGTTTTTAAATAATAATGAAAAAAAATATTAACAAAAAAAAATATATATAAAATTATTGCAATATAAACTCTATATTAGATTACAGGGTCATTTAGGCCGTCGTAGCGCAGGGACACAAGTGTGTGACTGTAACGCGACGGTTGTCAGTTCGATCCCCACTCGACGAAATGAATTATTATTTGTTAATATTTTAATTTTCGCTCTAGCTCAACCGTAATAGTACGGCGTTGAGTTCCGCCACTCAACACACATGCTTCGAAAAATTCGGAAATAAAGGGACGGAGTGTCTTCACACTAGGTTCCCTCTGCCTACTCTGCTATATGCACACGCAGCACAGCGTAAAGCTGATTTTTTAACAGGAGATTTAAATATTCTTTGCAGAGAAATCTTCAAAGAGCTTTAAATTTCCGTTTAAAAAGACGCTTAGGCTTCCGAGTGACAAATCAAAGACAAGGAAACAGAGCGGCAGCTTTGCATTTCGCTCGCTATTTAATATTTACACAAGAAATCGTCTGTTGCAATCTTTGTGAAAAATAAAAGAAAATTGGAATCAATCAACCGGCAAAAGTTGCTCTTTTTTATTATATAATTCCATAATTTAGCCACAATATCTGTTTCTAGACACTCCACACCCCCCACTTTCTGATAATTTACATGATATTACACCTTGAGTGGCGGAACTCAATGCCACATTTTATACAGAGCGGAGAAAAACCAATACAGGGATAAAAAAAAGAAACCACAACCGCTACGTACAGTCATTCCACTGCGCTAAGACGGCCTCTAATATATTTGACTTAATTAGAAATATCTTTTACTGTAAGTTTATATAATAATAGAAACTATTTTCAAAGAATACACGAGGTCATCCACCTCCGGTAACAAAGAAAAGGGAAACAGCAACATAGCCATTGTCTAGGCTAGTGCTATTATGTGTTGCAGGATCAAGCGCTCTCGAAGAGCTCGACGTTCAAAGAACGACCACGAGCCAGGCAACTTCCAGCACATAAGGTATATAACCAGCACACTTCTGAGTGTGTACTTGAAAAGTTATAGGGAAAGTAGGTAAATCTTTCTGTCCATAATCAAAAAGAAAAGAATAAAAAACATATTATAAACGGATTAAACATAAGTTTTTTTTCAGTTTCACCCTGTATCCCACGTGTGGCAAGGTAGGCAGAGATAATCTAGTGTTAAACTCTCCATTTGTCACTTTTCGCCAATTTTTGAGATATTACGTGCGGCACTCAACGCCGCGCTTTTCTATGTTACTAGAGCGAAAAAAAAATTAATAAATAGTAATTCATTTCCCCGTGAGAATCGAACCCACAAACGTCGTGTTTACTGGCACACGCTTGTGCCACTACTCTACGACGGCCTAAAGTAGTCGGGCGGATTAAATATCATTTCATAAGTATTTTTTAAATATTAAAACTAAACATTTCTTTTAATTTAATTTTAAAAGATTGTTTAAAACAATAAGCGCCTCATTTCAGCGTTTCTCTTCAACTTCCTAAGTTATTTCAGCATGTACGGAAAAGTTTGATACGTTAGAAAATTTACATGTCAAGAGCCAACTTTGCGTCGTGCAGTTAAAACTTAACTCAATTTTTTTTTATGACAAAACTTTGGACATATTGTGACTTTCAAATCTTTTTATATAACAAAAGAATGGAGTGTATGGTTTCAATAACCATAAAATATTAACAAATATCTGAATCCTATGTTGTTATGACCTTTTCCACGCCTCGCGCTGTATCTGGCACATAGCAGGGTAGGTATAGGGTACCTAGTGTTATGACACTCTCTTCTCCACTTTCTGATGTTTTACTTTGTAAAGAAGAAATCCGTTTTATTTTACCAATCCTTTTACGACACAATATACTTTATATATGTATTTAATATTTGATACGTATATTAAAATTATTTTAGAATAATTTTTTTACTACTGAGAAAATAAGTTTCATTTTTTCAAACACTCAAAAAGTAATATATATAAATATGTATAGTCAGTATTTAGTCTTTTTTCATTCAAGGTAAAAAAAGCTCTACATTTGTGCCTATTTATTACGGATTAGTTATTCAGAAGCAATAATGTACTATCGTCACGATATATCGCGTTTAAGTAATAATGAACTTATTATTGCAAAAGCTGTAACTGCTTCACGAAGCAAATGACTAATTTTATACATTTTTTCTTCAACTTCACACTGTATTATGCATAAAACAGGGTAGGCAGAGGGTACCTAATGTTAAGAAACTCCGTTCCCCATTTTTAATCGAATTTTCGAGGCCTTGCGTCTAGAATGGCGGAACTCAACGCCGCGCTTTCGCCTTGGTACCAGAGTGAAGAAATGAAAATATTCATAAATAATGATACATTCAACCGAGTGGGAATCAAACCCACAACTGTCGCGTTGCTGTTACGCTAGTGTCGCTGCGCCACGACCTGTATTCAAAAATGTAGCTCACGTATATCGTTATGGCTTCCATTATAAAAACATTATACTACTCTATTAGTTACAAGCATATTACGCTGTGTACTTAATTTATTGAAGTACCAAAACTTTTTCTAGAACATTATTATAGCAATCTTTTATAATATTGTCGGTCTATGGCCTGTATGGCGCATTAGATCCGGGTATGTAAAGACAGTTATAAGTTCGATTCTTACTGCGGAAAAATATTAAATTTAAAACTATTTTTGTATTCTCACTCTGGTAAAAACGAGACATTGGGAGATTCTATATCTCGAATAGCTTCGGTCCTAAATTCAGTAGAGAATGAAGTATATTGACATAAGGTTCCCCTTGCCTACCGTGAGTATACAATGATTAACAATTCTCCTCTCACCAAGAATTTTAAGAAATTGAAGAACTGACTTAGTTCCTTAGAAAGTTAACAAATTTGTATAATTATTTCACGCCATTATACTAAGCTATTTTAAACTTTTGGTCAATGAAGCGTATCTTATCTTGTAGTAAGTAGTTAGTACGTGACATCACTGTTACAAAACTGGTTGAGGTGAAAGTACGCATCGAAACTAGAGAAAAAATATGCCAGCGTTCAACTCGAGCCATATTTGGGAAAAATAAGAAAACTTGAAATATTTTCTTTAAAAGCTGCTATAAAATTTGCTGGAGAATCGAAAAAAAATTAAACACTTTTAAGCGAGTACATTACTTATTATTTGAAATATTTAAAATGTATCCTTAATACTTTGGTACTTTTAAGTATTTCCCAAATAAAAAAATATTATAGAATATTAGTTTTAAATATCTTTAAAAGTTAACTACTTTTAATTAAAAAAAAAAAATATAAAAAAACATATTTTATTTATTTTATATATTTAATACAGACGTTCATGCTTCATATTTAGACCCTTTCCAAAGTTTAGTCATATTTTCACAATATTTTTAATACTCTCTAGGTTATTAGGGTTCCCACAGGCCACATATCATTGTTCCATCAATCACAACTGTCGGAATAGAAAAATAACACAATAAACTCCAAGGAAATATCCATTTAAACTTCATCGCACATCTGCTGAGAACATTCTTCTGAGTTCTCTCTGCGTTGAGATTTTGCAATTATTTGCATTAAAACCCGTCATTGAGTTAAATTATAAAAATAAATTTCAAAGATTAGAATGTAAAAAAGTAAATTTAAATAAAATTTTGTATATTGAAATTTTTATATAATATATTTGTACTAGCTTCGACCGCATGGTCAATTAAGAGGTGTGTATGATAAATGGTATGGTTAGCCTACCATACCTACCTACCCATACCTAAGTGCCAGAATTATGAACGGTAGATATACTTCCATCGAAATGATTAACGTGATGTCATATTATGGCTATTTTGTAACCCATCTGAGGCCAGTCGTGGCGCAGCAGTGGTGGTGTCGAGGCAAAGCGCGGCGTTGAGTCAACTCGCAATTGCTTCAGAAAGTGAGGGACGGAGTGTCTTAACACTAGGTTCCCTCTGCCTACCCTGCTGTGTGCGGGATACAGCGTGAAGCTGATTTAATTTATTTTTTTATTTTATCTAAAAGGACAGTACCTCAACCAATTATTGTATATATTATAAATGTTTAAATAAAGTTATTATTATATATTCACTTGTACAGCATAGCTTGATAAAAGGGCTACCTTAAAATTCTTTTCATGCTGGATAGCCCATTTGAACCAGTAGTTCTTGAGATTCGTGCTGTGACCTAAGCAAACTCTTCAGCTAAATAATAAAGTTAAATAGTATAAATACTATAATGTACATAATAAGTAAATAACAACTGATAGCTGAATTTTATAAAAAAAAGATACTGGAGCTAAAAGTAACAAAGAAAATATGATATGCCTCAGAGTAGGCAAATTTTTGTATTAAATGAACTAACTACAAATATAAGTTTGTAATGATAGTTTTTTAAAATATACAAAAATTTTAACTTTTCGGTTTTTTTCCACTATTGATATATTAAGTTCTCATTTATTGCCAACTTGCCAACGCGGCGAATTTCATACAAAATGCACCAAAATCAATGCATAAGTGCTTGGCGTTCTTGACTCAGACGCTTGATTTTTTTCTGTGCTTCAAGGGCCCACAGATTAAAATATTTGATACGCGCGATATCGAGATAATTGAGAGCCTTGACAGACTGACACACGGAGAACAATATAATTCTATAAGAGTTCCGATTTTACCTTTTCCGGTACGGAACTCTTTCATTAAAATTAAATTACTTCCCATTGAACCCTAAACTTAGATGGCACACTACTTGAAACATAAACTTTGTCGCATTTCGCATATTATATTTGTATAGCAATAAAACAACGTATATCCCGCGCGGCGCGGTTAGACGGCAGACAATGGAGTGCCATCATATATTGCACGGCATATTCCCAAATGCATTTCAATGAATGCAATCTAAGAGGCAGCGAAATATAAAATTGCCAACATTTTATATTTTAAAACGTTTATAAATATACATATTTGTTCGTAGGTTTATTTTTTTTTGTAGGTTATTGTTTGTTTTTTTTTTAATCAGCTTCACGCTGTATCCAGCATATAGCAGGATAGGCAGAGGGAGCCCAGTGTTAAGACACTAACTCTGGAGGAATTGCGTGTTGATTAGCAGAACTCAACGCCGTACGTTGCCTCGACATCAAAATGAAAATTATAATAAATAGTAATTATATTAAATATTTTATTCTGTCGCGTTTACAGTCACGCGCTTGTGCCCTTGGGCCAGTAAAATTAATATATAGCTTCAACTTTTGACAAGTTCCAACACAAACAGTCATATATAGCTATATTCGACGGAAAGTAGGGAAGGGAGGGTCTTAACACTAGGTTCCCTCTGCCTACTCTGTTATGTACGGGATACAGCGTGATGCTGATATAAAGCTATATATCATATATAAGATCTCAGTGCTAGATTAAAAACAAATAATAAAAATAATTTTTACAAAGCACTAATAAATACAAAACATAACACAGTTTTTAATATTAGATTAAAGATATCGTTAAATTTAAACATAATTTTGAGCTGATGTAAATATAATATAAAGATCTAAATAAGACATTGATTTTAACTTCTCGGCAAAGAAAATACAATAATTTTAATATTACTCCATTACTCACACCCTACTATAATTTACTATACGAAATACGAACCTAGAACTATAGCAGTAATACTGACACGTGCCAACTACTCCCCAATAGCATTTATGTTAAATAAAGCATTTTCCAACACAAACAGTCATATAAAATGAAATCAAAATAATTCTAGTGTATTGTTTCTTTGTTTAAAAACAGATAGTATTGCGCCGATAACCGAGTCCAAAGCCAAACATTGAAATATGAAGCGAGTCACATTACCATCACGTCGACTAGATAGATGTTTAAATAATAAATATATACAAATATTATGAAGACTTAAGTATTTACCTGCAGGCTGCAATGCATGTAGGGTACCTACTTGGAAATTATACCTATTGAATATATTAAATGTAATTAATTGTTAACCTTTATTTACATTATTATTTTTTTCAGCTTCATGCTGTAGCAAGGTAGGCAGAGGAACATGTGTGTTAAGTATAAACTGTTCCCACTTTCCGCCGAATTTTCGAGGTATTGCGTATTGAGTGGCGGAACTCCACGCTGCGCTTTTGCCCAGATACCAGGGAGAAGAAAATAAAATATTCATAAATAATAATTCATTTCCCTGAGTAGGAGTCGAACCCACAGACATTACAGCCACACTGTCGTACTGTGCCCCTGCGCCACGACGGCCTCAAGCATTATATATATACGTACATGTTTTTAAATAATAACTAAGATAGCGTTCTCTCTTGCCAAACAATTGTTCTTAGGAATAATCTTTGGGTATCGAAAACCACCGGATGAACATTGTTAGCAACTTACAAGGATGTTAACAACAAAATAAGAAACTAATACGAGTTTCCGTGTGGCTCGATAAACGCTTAAAGCCCTTAGCCGGTATTTGTGAGACGTGGTTCGCACAGTAGTAGTATGTTCAAATTTTTAAAATGTTTTCAGGGTTTCGTACTTCAAACGGATGAAACGGAACAGAGCCGGAACCTGTCAACCATTACCCATTTATCTTGAGACCTAATTCAAATATTGAATGAATATCAAATATTCAGATCTAGGGTCCTAGCTTTTAACTTAATCAAAAGATTAAAGCATTTATGCAACGTTTTTGCTGCAAAATGTACGATATGCGCAGTGTTAAAATCTATAATATACCTACTTCCTACATCCAAATTAACTATTACTTAAAATCGTTGTACTTATTTTATTTTAATTTTCATTAAATTCGAATGTCAGTCTGTTTATTCAATGTTTACATATACAAAGATAAATTT
Source organism: Heliconius erato x Heliconius himera (assembly GCA_013421005.1). Taxonomy (NCBI): domain Eukaryota; kingdom Metazoa; phylum Arthropoda; class Insecta; order Lepidoptera; family Nymphalidae; genus Heliconius; species Heliconius erato x Heliconius himera. The sequence continues at coordinate 32,074 of JAATLQ010033720.1, read as the reverse complement.
TCAACTTGAAAATCAAATTCAAATTCAAATAATTTTATTCAAAATAAGAAGTTACATGCTTCATTTTTTGAACGTCAAATTTACCACCAGTTCACTAAAATTAATGCCTCAGACTTGAGAAGAACCGGCGCAAGAAACTCAGGCGCAAGAAATATAATATTCATGCGTATCTTAAACTTAACTAGACTATATAAATGGCTTAGCTTTATTTTTTCAATATATACATTACTGAGTGACGAACAGACAGACAAGACAAAGCACATAGATTTAAAATTTGGCATGAATTTTCCAAGGGGAATGAAGATAAGCATTAGCTGAAGATTTCTCAAAATTCCTACGGGAACCGGATAATAACAATATTATATTGTATAATCCAAACAGGCGAAGCAGCGGAAAGTATACAATTTTATATTAGTTCCTACACTAGTCATTTCGTATAAACAATGCACTGAACGCACAAATATCTAAATGATAACAGTGACCCCAACACTCTAATGACTCATTTTGGTCAATGACAAAGCGATTGTTATGTTAATATTGCTGCATTTACAAATGCATTGAAAAGAATTTATGATAAAAGTTTCCTCAAATGTCTGTACCTATCATAAATGAGAATAAGAGAATGGGGAATAATATTACATTTTACTTTAATTCAACGTATTTTGCGTTCAGTGGAACTCAACGCCGCGTTTTACCTCAAAAAAATCTAATTATATCAGGGTAGGCCGGGAGCAGGGTAGGGACCTAGTGTTAAGACACACTGTTTCCCACTTTCCGCCAAGTTCTGGAGGCAATGCGTGTTGAGTGGCGGAAATCAACGCCGCGATTTGCCTCGACACCAGAGCGAAAAAATAAAAATATAAATGTTAGTAAATATTTCATATACTCGTAACCCACAACTAGTCGATTTTACAGTCACACTTTGTGCCCATGCGCTCGACTGGCCACTAAATTAAAAAAATAAGATGAAGTTATCATAATTCATTTCAATCATATTAATTCCAAAATTATTACAATTTTTAGGATTCTGTACCTGTTAAGGAAAAACGGAACCCTTAATAGATCACTTTGTTGTTGGTAAGTTAGTTGAAATTCAAACCATATATTCAGATCTATGGTCCCATGAGTTTCGGAAAAATCGTATTTCACATTAACTTAAAAAAAAAGATAACCGTTTACATCGCAAAACCCGTGTGTTTTGACACTATAAAGGGAATTAAAATTAATAGGGTACTTTTGGTTGACCTAGAATTATGAAATTTGGCAGCTGGCATCTACAGGTACTACTAGTTCAGGAAAAAATCTCAAAACTATAAATATATGGTTAAATAATATAAAATATTAGCCTTAAAAGGGGGCAGAATTTAGCATTAAAGCCACTAGTTCAAGTGAGGTAACAGATGAAAGGGCTCTGGCTTCAGGGATTCCAATTTTTGTACGAAACCCGACTCACAAAGATATCAAGTTGTAAACGGCACTAATAAACTTTACCCTTCAATAGTAAATCTAAAAACAAAAATAGAAATGTCTAGACGTTAGTCATAATAATAAAACCATAATTCTCCGCTACTACTATCCATTCTTTAACTACTGTTATTCTATTACGATTTCATGCCATTTTATGCAGATATAAAATATTTTACTTGGAAAATCGCAGATCTTTTGCTGTACTGAGTAAGAACTACTTTCTGTAACATTGAGAATAATGTCCAGGCAAGTGTGACCGTAATGGCGCAGGGGCACAACGGTGTGACTGTACATGGCGCTTATGAGTTCGATACCCACTCGAGGGAGTATTTTTTTCAATATTTTCATTTCTTCCCTGTGACACCAAGGGAAAACCTCGGCGCTGAGTTTCGCCACTCAACACGCACGCGGAAAGTGGGGAACAGAGTGTCTTAACACTAGGTTCCCTCTGCTTACTTTGCTGTGTGCGGGATACAGCGTGACGATTAAACATATATATTCTCAATTAATTCTATTTGTCAAGTAGAAACTGGTACCTAATATCATTTTCTCAATGTATATACATTCAATACAAATTTTAAAGACATTTTGGACAGGCATTTTGAACTACAACTTTTAACTGAATTACTACACAAATTATTTTGCACCAAGGTTAGCTTCTGTACGAATTTCAACTAAAGAAATTGTAAACTCTTAAAACCGGATATAAGATTTTTAGGGTTGTACCACATCCCTCAGTCACAAAACTATAAAACAGTGAAACCCGTTCTAAGATTAAGTAGCAAGGACCGATGTAAAATGGTATATTGGAATAAATCATGTTAAGCGGTTCCTATTGTATTTTTAAACATGAAGGATTTTGAAGAGAAAATAAATATTGTGTTAAAGAACAATAGTATTATGACCTCACTTAGAAAAAAAACACTTAGTTTTTTTTAATTTCTTATCGTTACAATTGGTATATACCAATTTCATTAATAAATAATGTTATTTATTAATGAAATTCCTATTTGGATTTATACAGAACCCTTTTTAAACAGTTCAATTTCTACAATAACTGCAACTGTACTGAATCTATTAATAAATTAATAAAATTAAGTTGGATTTTACAAGTTAATTTTATTTAATATTATTTTAATAGTAATCCGTACATTTAAACATATATCTATTAATATTCGTAAGTTGTTGTAATTCAGTGATATCAACATACCGAATTAGCATTATCACGTCATCTCAACCTTGGTAAGAATGTTTTATCTTAGTTTAACGATTTATTGATGTTTGATTATCTATACCTACCTGATGGTCGACAGTTAGATTTGCATTTGAAAATGTTTACAGAATAATAATATATTATATGTCCACTCGAGTAGAATTAAATATTTCGTATTTCTTCGTTCTGGTAAAGAGGTAAAGTGCGGCGTTGAGTTCCCCCACTCCACACGCAATACCGCAAGAATTAGACGGAAAGTGGGGAACGGAGTGTCTTAGTAGTCGCCTCTGCCTACTCTAAGTGCGGAATACAGTGGGAAGCAAAACAATACGAATGTCATTTAAAATAATTAATTTAATATTAAACTTACTTTATTAAAAATAATTTCGAATCGGATTTTTGAATCAATTTAACAATAGTAACGATGACAGTTTAATATATTGAGAAAATAAAACATAGCTAAATAAGATGAAAATATCAATGACAAGCTTATCTGTTTACCATTAGCTAAAATATATGATCTTCTGTTTTGGTTCTACGATTTGTTTTGCTATATTTGAATAATACACTTATTCAAATCATCTCATTTTTAAAATTGAATAGAGACTGTCCTGGCGCAGGGGCACATCGTGTAGTAACGCGACGGTTGTGGGTTCGTACCCTACTCGGGGGAATGAATTATTATTTATTAATATTTTTATTTATTAATATTTTTATTTATTAATATTTTTATTTTTTCGCTTGGTACCAAGGCAAAAGCGCGGAGTTGAGTTCCCCTACTTAACACCTGCCTCGAAAATTCGGCGGAATGTGGGGAATGAAGTGTCTTAATAGGAACCGAGAGTCATATAATGACAACCACGACATCTGATCACAATGAATTAAATAAAAATTATAATTAAACTTACGTCTTTGCCCCGGCATGACGACGGCACCCCGCTCCGACCGGAGCAGGGTCTCAGCTTCAGCACCGCCCTGGTGTGACATTTCCATCACACCCACTATCATAAAACTGATAAGAGCATCTGTGTAGTGCAATCTGTTGACAAATGTTATAATAAACAAAAGTTTCAAAATCTTATGAATGTAATAAATTATATAAAATGTGTTTGTTCCTCTTTCACGCAAAAAGTACTAAATGGTTTTAGATCAAGCTTTACAATAATATAACTTATATATCCGAATATAAACATAGGCTATAATTTATGTAAATGTGTATAATTTGAATACAAATAATAAGTTTAAGCAAGGGAAACTGCTGGCCAGTCCTTAGTAAAATAATTATTTTATGTTAAATTGTCGAATATTACCACTATTAATAAATGAATGAAAGAAAACAAAATTAAAAGTATAAATGTTGAATACAAAGTAATAAAAATAAAAGTAATAAATTTTAATCACTAAGCAAGTATTAAAAAAATGTATATACTAATAATAAAAAATTATATACAAATATTGTTATCAATTTGGTCCCTGGCAACTAACACTTTGTTTTATCTAATCTTTTCATTCTTATTATTCTACAGTAGCTTACAAATTGTTATACTACAGATAAAAACAATAAATAACTTATAATAAAAAAGATATTTAAAAAATGAGCAGGTAGCTTCATATTTTTTGCTGCACAGTAGGGTAAGTAGAGGGAAACTACTGATAAGTCACTCTATTCCCTGCTTTCCACCGAAATTTAAGACATGCCATCTTGAGTGACGTAACCTAACGCCGCGTCTTTTTCACAAAAGCAGGGAAATGGGACATAAATTTTAATATAATCATTGCCCTAAGTGTAGATTCTAACCACAACTACCATGTGTACAGTCAACCGCCATCCCACGGTACAGCAACAGTCAAGAGATAAGACTATAATTATAGCTCAAAAATAACATTAAATATACATTATTTTAAATTTCTTTATAGAATATGTTAATAAAAAATAATATAATAAATATACATAGCTGTATCTTGTTTATACAAACACTAAATGCAATACACCGTGATTAAATTATCTCCAATTGTTAGTTGACCTACCTATCTAGATTGTTGTTACAATTTAATTAAATTGAATCATGTTTAGTCATACAACACTTCACAATTGAATTTATAGGTGGCAATTACTGTAACATTGTTCTTCTACATATTAATTCATTTATTATTATTGAAGAAATTAAAATTTCCTTAACTTTGATATAATTAGTGCCATCTAATGTGATTAGGATATTTTGAGTAAAAAATATTTTGAATTTCAATTTAGAACTGCCTTCCGAACCATAGATAGATAATAAATTCATTAATACAATGATTCAAAAATGCTTGCAAGAGTCTATTTAAGTAAAGAATATTATTGAGATTAACATGGGTGTTTGAGATACATTTTCAAGGTGAGCCTTGACCTTAGTTTCAAACCAATATTTTTGTCTAAGGTTTTTTTTGTAAATTTTTGAGACTCAGTTTTTTATTACTAAAAATCCTGGGGAGAGCAACAGACTATTTTGGGGTGGGCGAAACACACATTTTTTTGAATGCAAATCCAAATAAATATTTGTTAATTTTAATTACAATCGAGGATGAGAGTTACTGAGTGAGGTCAAGGCTCCAAGCATTTAACTGAAGTAAAATATACTGGAACTTAATATACATTTCTATTAATAACTTTCCATGTGTCTAATTTTGAGAAAAATGTTGAAATCTATAGACTTATCTTTTATACTAAATTTTAAAGTTTAACCAAGGGGTATGTTTTGAAAAATATATTAAAAGTTAAATAATAAAAAATATTATTTTTTAAAAACAGAATCAAATTAGCCCTTCTGTTTTAATCTATTACAATTAAACATTAATTTAAACATCACAATAAATGATAACAGACATAAGTCTCTTATCTTGTCTGATAAATATATAGTAAATGTTTATTACATACACTACATATTTTTAATACACTACAGGTATAGTGCAATATATCTTTAATATAATTCAAACTTATGATAAATATTAATATTTGAAAAAAATATTTATTGACCTTATTGTTGTTGATGTTCTAATATAGAATACTAGTTAAACATTTACTCAACACAAGTTCTGCTTTCTTTATTTCATGAGTATCTATTTTCTATGACATGTTTAAAATTAAACAGTTTAATAATATTTTTTTTAAACTATTATAATAATAATCATCTTTACAATATACTATGAAGATACTTCAGTCCATTTAATATAAAAAAATAAATCTTTAGGAACAAATAAATAATTAAGCTTTTATAGTATTATTATTTTCTTTCAGTTTACAATAATGAGCAACTAATCGTATCATAACAATAACTCTTTGAATAGCTGCAACAAACGGTATCGGAAAGAAAACGGTAAACTCTTCCTCATAAACCCGTAAGATATTCTATTAAATAAGGTAGATGTTCTATTAAAAATATTAGCTTGGTCGGCTATAAAAAGAACAATAATAAAGTAAACTGATAAATACAAAAGAAACATTGAAATGAAATAAGAAGCTAACAATTTAAAAAAAAACGTGCTCCGTAGAGCGCGTGGTGGAGGATTCTATGAAAATAAAAATATATAGTAACTTACCAAGCAATAGACTTTGCGAAAATCGTATTCGCTCAAACGTTACGTATTAATTGATTCACTATAAACCAATTTATACGAAATAAAAGGTTATTTTTGGCTAAAACTACACGTGCACTACCCGTTTGTACGCGACCGCCTGCACTGCACGCTACCTTCGTCGTTACTCGCTAGCGCTACTCGCACTTCGTTTCGTAGGCCTCGCTCTATCTATATTCTATTCTATTCATAATTAGCGTTAAATCGGTTATGTTGGTAGCACTTCGGATCGTTCATTGCACTTTAAAGTGTTTTCATAAAAAAAAATTGTACATGTACCATTATTGTTTTTCAGAAATTGTATCGTAGGTTGCGTAGATTTATTTTATTAAAATATGAAACAAAAATATAAATATTTTTATAAGATAATTATTGTGAACATTATAAGAATTCAAATTATCAAATATTCTTATAAAAAATATTGACTATAATAACTTTTATGAAACATGTTTTTCCTTGTATTGTAAATATTTTTTTTGTAAAACCGTACTCATTCTACGTCGGAAAAGTGTTCGTTATATAAAAAAATTATCTATCTATGAAATGAAATTATAAAATATTTTTATTTTTTACTATAGCAATATTTAAACTGTCACTGTCAGGTACTACAATTTTCCGTGATCCCATTTTCCTCGATCTATTTTTAAATTAACAAATTTAGTTTCGAAATTTACGTTTTATCTTCGCTTGCTCAAAGTAGTGCTTCTAATTAAACTTTTAAATATAAATTACTTTTTTAACTAAAATTATTTTTATACCATGGTGAATTCTAGCTTAGCATACGAAATACTTTTATATATTAATTCGTTTTATTTCGGACTATTTGCTACATGTGAATTAGGCACATTAATTCTAAAATCAGTACTGATTAGTATGAAATATGAAGAAGTACCAGGACAAGGAGTGGGTAAAAGATTAGGTCAAGATTATGGCGTCTTAGTGGCTCTATTTATAATAGAAGCTGCTCGCCTATTTATTGGAAGAAAAGGAAGTCTTAGCGAGAGAGGTACTTAAAAAAATGTTTTAAAATAAACATTTATTTAAATAATTTATTTAATAATACTTAATAATTTATTTAATAATACTTTATACTTTTTTAGAGGCAGCTGTGTCTCAGTTTCTCAATAGTACAGTTGTTGGTTTGCTTCTCACCCAGGGAATTAATTATTTTTATTTCCACGCTGTTAGAAGATATTATGAATATGAAATCTTAAGTCTTAGTTTACCTTGCTTATGCACCCTAATCCTTTTATGCGGGATAAAATAAGAAGCTAAAAATATGAAAGTCAGAACTAATGATATAATAATGAAACCAATACCCTCTATTTAATAGGAAACATATTTTCTCTTTACAGATGTTCCAGTAATGTTTTCAGTATTACTAACAGTTCCTTCAATAGTGGGTGTGGTTTATCTTCTCAAATGGCAAGTAGTTGTTTTAAGAATTGAATACATCTGGTGCACACTAATGTTGTCGCTGCAAACCTTAGAGTTTATATTTGCGTCCATGTTCATAGTCACAATGTGTCGGGGGCCTTCATATGACTAATAATGCATTTCGATACCTTTATTAGGACCATTATACTTATATGTATAAACAATGATGCCTTGTACTTAACTTATATTTTTTTACAAAATTGTATACAAGTAGCTTGCTATTTGACAATATTATGTGTTAGAGGAATAAGATCTTTGAGTTTTGTGATCTTTACATATTTTAAATAAAACACTTTAACTGTAATAATCAGTAAATCATCTTTTTATACAATTTAAACAGTGTTCAAAATATTAGGTTCCCAAAAATGTATAATACTAAAATGTGATTCTAATGAAATAGTTTTATTTAAAATATGTATATTAGATTAATTTAATCATTGGCTCAAATCAAACTTAGCATTTGGTGCTAAATTGAACAAAGAAATATATAGTAAAAAAAATAACTTTGAATTTTTCTTAGTTTTTATTTACTAGAACCATATTATATGGAAATAAACTTTGCTAGTCAAGCTAGGAATCATAATTATTGTGTAATCAATAATTATTATTAATCTGCTTTTATTCCTTAAATATTACTACAGAAGCTTGTCATTTGCACTATTTTAGTATTATTAATCATATTTTGAGTGACAAAATAATATTTAATTCTTATTATATAAGTGTGCGTGTTTCTTATAGCTATTTATTGATATATTATATTTTATTCTTACTAAGTTTCTTTATTAAGACTTGCCATTGTTACTGTACCAAAGATTTCATAATTGAAGATTCTCAATTAATTGTAATTTAATATTTATAAGTTTTCTTCATGCATTATTTCATTGAAAGTATATTATTCATTCAGTATAGTAGAGGATTAATTATCCAGCCCTTAGTTATCAAGTTTCAGGACTGTGAATGGTTTGATATGAATGGGGTTTGATTCCCACTTAGGGAATATATATTTTTTTTAATTCTATTTCTCTGTCACATTTTATTAATTTACATTCAATTATCTTCATATTTAACTTTTTATTTAACCAAATGGTTTAAGCACAATGATTAGTCAGGTTAATCAAATTTGTTCTGTAATAAATTTTTCTTTTTACTTTAAGTACTTCTTGTATTTAAAATTAATTATAATATATTTAAGAATTACCCATAATTCCACAGAGTGTTTTTTATATTATCCATATTTATAAAATATATTATATTCTAGTTGGACTGGATTGTTATAGAAGTGAAAATCATTGATATTTTATGTTACTGTGTGCATAGTTATCCTACTGGTGAGTTTTCTAAAGATCTGATCCTCAGTACCCTCCTTAATAGACTAGTTTTTATAGATTTTTAATAACAGAAATCTACAAATGACTTTACCCTTATAATAAATGTAATTAGTAAATGGGCTACTTTAGCTATATTTTTTAACAAATCATATTGTAGATTGGCAGTGGAATTACTATAAACAGTACAATTAAAAAAAAAATTACAATAAGTAATAGGACATGGTTTTAAAATAAATGTTACTAAATTTTCATATTGACTTTTGATTATTGACTGCCATTTTAAAATATGATTTGATTTATATAATACCCAGCCCATAAAAACGTGTGATCCCAAGTGGCCTTTTATAAAACAATATTTTATCATTGTGAATCTTCCATTGTGCATTAGTACTGTTAAGATTTACAAATTTTAAAATAGTGTGTTCAATATACCCAGTGTTTGTAGAAACATTAGAAATATATTTATATGTAGTCATTTTTGTGTATTCAATATATTGTGAAATGTTATTAAATGCTCTAGTCATGAATGGGAGATTTTATTAATATATATTTAAAAAAAGATAAACACAAATATTAAATGAGCATGCCCTTGTCTATACAGGTTTTATACAAACACTACATGCCGTATCCCACACGTAGCTAGCTAGGCAAAGGGAGTGTTACGACACTCCACTTCCTACTTTTCTGCCGAATTCTGGATGCATTATGTGTTGAGTAGTAGAAAATAATGCTATCTATTACTACGAAAATCAAAATTAAATATGTAAATATCATAAAATAGTAGACAGTACTCAGTAGGCATTCTAATTTCAACTTCTAACCCAATTGTCTTATTTTTTTTTGTACAGTCACAAAAAGTTTCCTAGTATTAAAAACCTTTGATATTTAGTTTTGATTTAGTATTTAATTAAATACTTTATTAAATAAATATATAAACAGTTAACAGATATTAAGAAATATTAAGTACTTTTATAAAATTTAAAATACCAGTGTATTTACTGAGATATAATCTATATTTTATAATATTAAGCTTTGCTTAGACAAAGTTTAGTGTAGCAGTTGTTATGGGATGATCCATGTTATTTTTAATGGAGCTTCAACCAAATGTTAGACTAACGTATTAAGGGGGTTTAGTTTCTACTTACTAATCTATAAAATATGGGAGATATTCATATACATAAGAAATACATTGCAATGAGATTAACTTTTATTATGTTCTCGTAATAGATCATGATGAAATCTAAGTTTTTCTCTCTTGTGTACTCTTCTTTGATGTTTCATCATAGCATTTCTATAACCAAATGCTTTTCCGCTTGTATCGCATAAATGAGTTTTGATGCCTAGATGATCAACTTCATAATGCCGTTGCAATTTTATTTTTGTGTGAAAAGCTTTTTCACAATTTTCACATTTGTGTTGAGGTACGGGTAGACACGGGTAGTCTACCCGTGACCACGGACTACTGCAAAGTGTTCGAAACGTCGGGTTTCCAAAAATGTATAAAAATACTAAATATACGCGATTAATCCGGTTAAAATAGTTTCATTTAAAATGTGTAATAATCGTGAAAATCAAAGAACTTTATATATATTTTTATTTTCTGTTTTCAACGAAATCTTCATAAACTTATTTAGAAAACGTATAAAAATTTGAACGTAGCGGGACTCGAAACCGGAAACCGACCAGGTTCCAGGACCTGGTTGGTATACAGAAGGCGCGGGTTCGAGTCCAGTTATGTTCAAATTTTTATACGTTTTCTAAATAAGTATTTTTTTTCCTAAGTGAGGAATAATACTTTACAAATGTTAAAAATGCTTCATATATTTTTTGGATATAAAATATTGTTTTACTTCAATATAAGGAGTAAAGACAAGAGAATTACAATGTCTAATTGAATTTAATATGTAATAATACACCTTACAATCACATATATGTTTTCACCTTCACATATGTAATCTCTCATCCACACATGTAATCTCACATCCCCACATATGATCTCACTTTCTCTCTCAACCACATAAGTGATCTTGATTCTAGGTTTCTTGTGTGACATATGTTGTTATGGCAGTATAAAGTATAGAAAAACAATAAAACTGAAATACAATAAACACAAATTTATTAAGGATGTTAACTGCATAGAATGGACATTAGTCTTCTATTATAAAAACATCTCATTCTCAGTTTTTTTAAACATTCAAGTTTGTATCATATTAGCCGAATCTGTAATAACTTCTTCATTTTTATTATCTGCCTGTAAATATGAAGGCATTCTGGAAAACATCATTTTTTCTCTCTTATGAACTCTCCTTTGGTGTTTCATCATTGCATTCCTATAGCCAAATGTATTGCCACAGATATTACAAACATGAGTCTTTATACCCATATGATCCACTTCAAAATGTCTTTGAAGAACTAATTTAGTGTGAAATGCTCTATTACAAGCATTACATTTGTGTTCCCTCTCTTTGTGTTTATTTAAAACATGACTGTTTAAGTTACTCTTAAATAGGAATCTTGCAGGACATTCTGTACACATATATCTGTAATCACCAGTATGGGTTCTCATATGAGTTTTTAACAGTTCAGCATATTTTCCTTTATATGGACAAAATTGGCATTTGAAAGGAAAGCCCGTACCATGTCGTAGACTATGATTGTGGTATGCACAACGCAATCTAAATGATTTTCCACATATATCACACACATATTTATGATGATTTGGATCATGCATTGTTAAATGCTCCTTGTAGTAGGACTTATTTACCACTTTATTACAAATATAGCATTGGACTTTTGAAACAGCTTTTACTTTACTTTTTTTTGTTGTATCTTGAGAAGATACAGAGATTGATTTTAAAGGTTCTTTTAAGTCTTCACAGTAATCTATAGTATCTATGAGTGTATCAATGTTTTCCTCTTTAATTGGATGTTTTAAACATTCTTCAGTCTGCTCAGCTACTTTTCTAAATAATATTGCAATTTTAATAAATTTGTAACAAACTGAACACAAATGTTTTGGGTATTCATCTTTATCATTGGTTTCAATGTTACCAAAAATTTGTAACGCTTCCAGAATATTAGCGGAATTGTTTGTACCGTGTATTGGAAATGAGCCATCTTTTAAACAAATTCTGCACGATACACGATTTTTATGTTGTTTTCTTTTCAAATTTGTAATGCATAAATTATTATAATAATCACTAATATCTCTCGATTTTGATTTTTTAGACAATTGCATAATGTAATATGCGGTCACCATTATTTTAAATATATTTTATCGATTTCTTTCAGCTAGTTATAAATCGTATGATATAGTTTTAGTAATTAAAAATATATATAAATATATCATTAAGAAAAAATACCAAATCATACAAATTAACCTTTTTCGGTTGATGTAATGTAATTTTTTAATCTTTTTTATTAATAAAACAAATTATTAAAATTGTTGGTACACAAAAGCTGTAAGACGGCGATTTATGTTTTTTGATTTATCTTTTTTCAGGTTGACATTTACTGTCAAGTGTCAATTTTAAACAATTTCCAATTTCAATACTTCAGAGCTACGTACATAGATAAATTAACGATTGTTTCTAAAACAGAGCCTTATAATGTTACCAGCATTTTACTTCAAAGTGTCAAAAAATATGTATGAACTTCAACTTTTTATTTATAAGATTGAAAACGGTACTATAGATTGAAAATAAAAACGTGACTTGTTTTGTTACAACGTTATATAATATGTAAATATGTTAATTATTGCGCATATTATGGTAGCTATTATTATTATACAATATATTATTATTATTATACAATATTGTATACGTTTATTATACAAAGAAGAATCAGTTTTACATTTCTCAATATGAATTGTTATAAAAAATACATTAAGAAATATTAAAAAAAAAAAAACAACTTTCCGAGGGTGGAACAAGGGCCCAAGCCATCAGTGGCTAGGTCTCCAGAGATAGAAACTTCCTCACATCACGCCGTCTCTCAAGTAAAACCACCTTCTTATTTTTTTACTAAAAGTTACAAGAAGTTTTTGACTACACATGCGATGGTCATGGATTTGGCTACAAAGTAGGTAATCAACAAGCGAAACATATGTATATTAACACTCTGTCATTGTCTTTGTCTATTCTCGTTACTAATTATTTTAACATAAATAAGATTTAGTGTTTGCAGAATAAAACATATGGAATATATTTGAACTAACAGGTCATAAAATAATTATTACCATATTTGTTTAAAGCAATTTAATATTTAATAAATAGAAAAACATATATTTTCTATACACAATTAAATAATCACAGATGAAATAAAAACTATACAGAATTTATAATCTATATTATACTGTAAGTTTGGCCAAAATCGAAAACAGTTAAATTTACTTTAATACAAACATTTTTAATTAATTTATTCAAAATAATATTACACAAACTCAATCTTACTGTTTCAAATAAACAAAATAACCACGCTATTTCAACATTTTGTACTATTTTATTATTAAATATAAAAAAAGAACAAAAATACAAGATTATAAAAAAATATATAAATATATTGAAATGATTACACAGATTAATAAAATAAATAATACAATTCCATAACCATAAATTTAAAAAATAATATATTGAAAACAATACCTGATTATTTAAATTGATTTTCGTTGATCAAAGCAATTCTATTTTCAACAACTACTACACTTCTATCACATTTACAAAGCTGTGACGAACCTCAATTCCCTACCAAATCTAGTGTGAAACAAGTAACCTTTAAATACATATATTTCCTATTAGGTATATCGTATTCTTTTACTGAAAGGAATTATATTGGTATTGATATTATATTTTAGGAACAAAATCAATAATTTTAACCAAAGTAACAAATATATTGTATAATATAAAGTAAAACTTGAAAAGTAAATAATATAAAAAAAAATCTTTTAAAATTAATTTCATTTATTTTACATAACAACTCCATTTAAAATTTAAATAAATTCATTAAACATTTGAAAACTATTTTATTATTTCTTATTTTTGCATTACAACTATATATGTGTCGAAAAGGGGTTTAAATACGTCAATAATTATAAATTTTTGTGTACATTATTAAAAGCGCAATAAATTACATTCTATAAATATATTAATAATTGTTATACAATTTCATAATCAATTACTACTTGGATATAGACAATATGTCATATTTCGATGAATGATTAATAGTGTTTAGCTATATATTTAAATTAAAATTTTGCTGTGTCATGCATATTGTAAGTAATTTTTTAGCATCACTCTGTATCTCGTACATCAGGCTAAGCGAAGGTAACATAGTGCTAAAACACTCAGCTTCTTAAATACTGCCATATTTCCGAGACATTCAATATTTATTACTCTGAGTGGGAATCGGACCCACAATTGACGTGGTTACAGTCAAAAGGTAAGGCTGCTTGAAAAAAAAGTAAAGTTTTTATTTAAAAAAATATGAAAAAAATCTATATAAACTTAAACAAAAATAGAAATTTTAAGTAGATATCATACATTATACAACTTTATTATATATAATATAAAATATTTAACAAGCTTCCATATTATATATCATTGACACAGATAACAAACAAAACAAAATGCATGACATAACATATTTAAAAAATATATATATATATATTTTAAATACCTATAAAATAAACCAGTATTGTATTCCTTATTAAAATCAAAATTTATATTTAAATATCAAAAGATTTACGAATCTCAAAAAAAAAATCCAATTTAATGTGGTCATTGTTTAATTTTGGAAAATACTAGAGAAATAAAATAAAATATATAATTATAATACTGCTACAAATGTTTATCGATTTGCTTTGATTTATGTTATATTAATATATGTACTTTTGTTTGAAAACGAATCTCTAAATGTAAAATAAAATAATCTATAAAAGAAATTAAATTTTTAAAATTTATTTCTAATAATTTATTACAGCGTGAAGCTGATTAGTTGAGTACACACAGTTTATTCAATACTAATTAAAATATAAGTTAGATTGTCTATATAATACTGGATTTTGCGACGATCATGAGGTATTAATTAAACAATAATTAATTCTTTACAAGAATAGGAATTGAACGTTATTTTGTAGGCCGACTTTTAGTCAAAATTAATAATATTGAATAAACAAAATAAATATGATTAATATGTCGTCAGTATAAAAGAAAAGTGACATAATTTTAAGTGTTCAAATTTTACAATGTATTTTTTTTAAGGTTTTATTAAGATGGCATATTTATTTTGAATGTTTAATTTAAGGCATTTGCAGTGATTTTTTTTTAAATAAGTAGACATGTCATGCAATGCCGTGTCAGACATATTTCTTTATAATAATAAATAATAGAGTATATAAAATGTCCTTGATCCATCATCCAGACGAAAAATATAAAAAAAAAATTATGACACTTTTCTATTTAAATGACACTTCAAAATAAACAGTCACTAAAAGTGTCAAAAAGCTATACTATATAAAAGTCGGGCGACAAATATAAATTTTTTAGAAGATTTCAAGGTAGTATTGGTTTTAAGGTATATTATGAAGTAAATTTGAAACCGAGTGCATTTATAATTAGCGATTATTCTAGAATAGTAAATTATTATAAATTTCTACATGTAAGGAATGTTGTAGCTCTAAAAAGCTGTTATTAAAACTCAATTGACCCTGACAAGTCTTTCTGGACACTTTCAAACTAACTATACAATTGTGACTATATTTGGGTTGATCTTTTTATCTATTTTTTATATGAGAATAAAATATATTTTGAAAATGACAAAATGGTTTCTATACTCTATGTGTGACGAACATCGAAAATATATTATTTTTAAAGAAATGGCCAGACAAAAAAAATATATCATATGTGCCATAATCATTGATTTAACAGGACTTAGCTTGATAATGAAAAAATAATACAAAAGATCATTATCAATATTACATGTTAGTCAAATAAAACCTTTTAATTTTGTATACTATATTATAATTTATAATATAAATGAAGTATAATATAGTTTTGTTTATAAGATCACAAATATTTAACACAACTAACATAATACATAGTCACTAGCAAGTATAGTCAAATTATTTTTAACAAATGGAGATAAACATTTGGCTTTTGCACTGGCAACATTGTTGAAAATTAAATGGTGACAAATTATGATGAAGTTTACAGTAATTTTTAATAAATATCTCACTTTAAAAATAATGAAGTCTTAAAAATTATTAAAAGAAAAATAATAATGAAATGATTCATCATAACTTGTCACTGTATAGTTATGTTATTACTATGAAAAACACATAAACGGACATTACACAAAACTTTCTACAATTATTATAACAATTCATTGTCAAATACTATAATCGAATATATTTATAAAATTGGTAATTAATTCTAATATAGCAATAATTACCTCTAATAATTGAACTAAGCAAAGGAAAGTGGCACTGCCTATACTTTGCAAGCACTGGTTACATAAGTATTGATTTTTATCTATATATAGAACTGTACCAGGGATATAGGAAATAGTAAAAAATATATATAAATTAATGTCATACAAAAACGACATTAATTAATAATTCATGATATAATAAATAAAAGTTAAACTTTATAAAAAAAAAAAGGATTTTCCATAAAAAAAAACTAAAAAAAGACTTAAAAATTAGATGAACACTAACAGTTAGAACTGAATTTGTCAAATCTATAAATAAAAATAGACAAGGAAATCCTCCCTTTAAAGAATATTTAATACTATTTGTGATATTACACTTAATAGTATATCTGTAGGTGGTTTGGAATGGTAACACTGTTGGTTTTCTTTTTGTACTGGCAGCAATTCATAGGGCGACGAGCCGAGTGTTGCAATCCTGCCATTTCTCTTGTAATTTCTTATGTTCTTCATATTGCTGTTCGGATATATGTTTTACTGTAACCGGGCCCTGGAATTTATTTATGTAAATATAGATTCATACAAAACTGTTAAATAATATATTTCTAAAAATTGAATATCACCAATGTTTATTTTATTATTCCAAATTAACACATTACTTCAATAACTTACTTTGTTATCTCTTTGTTATGTGGCATTTATTTCATTAACTATTAATAAAAACCAAGTAAACATTTCTATACAACTGTACAAACATATTAAATTTAAAAAAAACAAAATAAATATACAGCCCACAACTGAAATATTTCAGTTTCATATTTTCATTTGCTTGTTCTGATAACGATGCCTCAACTGGCAATGCTCGTAGAATTCAGCGGAAAGTGATTAACGGAAGTTTAGTATTGGAAACAGACTGTCTTAACACCAGGTTTTTCTGTTCCCTCTGCTTACTCTGCTTATATACGAAATACGGCTTGAAGTTAAAAAAATAAACACACAAAATAACTCATACCTTTATCTTTCTTGGATCCAAGTTGGCGCCCAAAGTTTGGACACCCTTGGCCAGCTTGGACAATGGCGACAACACCATATCCCTAGTAGCACTCGACACAGGACTCGCTATATTCTTTAACTGTTTTAAAGCTGATTCGCTGTGAGATTGGGCTATGTTCAAAGTTATTTCGTGCTGGGAATTAGATCTGACGTGATAATTTACTCCAGGCATGTTTTGTTCTTCAAAGTTTATATATCCGGAGCTTTGGGACAGCTTTTGGGACAACATTAAAGAATTAGGCGGTATTGGTTTCGAATTTTCAGTTTCGACTTGAATTTCTGGCGTAATAGAATCATTGAATGGGTTTCTTTTAGTTGTATTACTTGGTGTTTTCAATGTTTGTTTGTCCGTTTGTATTGAGGTGCTCGCTTCGAAGACTTCTTCGTGTGGCTCGATTTTGGACGAGTATAAAGGATTTTCAACTAAATCACAATCATTTTCATCTTTTCTTTGCTGATCACCGATGTAGTGTTGCATGTGTTCGAAATTGTCTAATGTTGGTTCAAATATGTTGGTCCTATTTTCGTCGTCTGATGAATAATCTGAGCTCATGCCATCTGAGAGACTTCCTTTCTTTTTCGAATCGGCTTTATTTTGTCCCAATGTGAATATCTTTTTAGTTTTTGATGTGCCTTGGTCAAATTTTAGTTGTAAACTCGGTCTAGCTCTTGCGTTGAGGGAGTGACTCAGTTTATTTAATTTGCTAAATTGCTCTGACATATTATTCAGGGCTTTCGATCCTGTATTAAGAAATAGCATTTTATTAAGACAAATATTTACATTAATGATGGTTTAAAAAACAAAACTAAATACTTTACTGACATTAATATTACAAACAAAATTATATATTTCTGTTTTTATTTCTACAATTAGTGAAAAAGAGTTAAACAATGCATGGACGTCTTAAGTCAACATTGAAGGTTTATTTTTGTCACTAATTTATTATTTTTTTAAACATGACTTACAATTAATATAACTATAAGTATATAAAATACTAGAGGGCGCGCGCGGCTTCGCCCGCTTATTAGGAGTGAATTCTAAAAAAACCATGAAACACGTGTTCAATAAAATATTTTTAACAGTCTGAATTTATTTTTTTATAAAAATCGGTGGCAATTTAAAGATTTTTAGATATAAACTTTCAATCCCTCATTCGAACCCTTAGGGGATGAATTCTTAAAACCCTTGAAACACGTATTCAATTAAATATTTTTAAGAGTCTGAATTTCAAATTTTATAAAAATCGGTACAGATTAAAAAAATTTTCCATACATACTTTCAACCCCTATTTCATCCCTTTAGGGTTAAAATTTTTCAAATTCCCTTCTTAGTGGATGTCCAGAATATGAAAATAAACATCTGCCCAAATTTCACGTTTCTACCATCAGTGGTTACGGCTCTGCGTGCGTCTTACCTCAGTCAGTCAGCACAAGTCCTTTTATATATATAGATATAACTTACAACTATACCTACAATAACTCAACACACATTCAACCTTCCAAACCACCGTAACCATACGACAAACCTATCTACCTGAACCTATCTACCTACCTACTTCATAGTCTAGATCAGTGATTCTCAACCTTTTTTTTGTTGC
The DNA here is from genome assembly GCA_013421005.1 of Heliconius erato x Heliconius himera. Taxonomy (NCBI): domain Eukaryota; kingdom Metazoa; phylum Arthropoda; class Insecta; order Lepidoptera; family Nymphalidae; genus Heliconius; species Heliconius erato x Heliconius himera. The sequence continues at coordinate 12,941 of JAATLQ010033720.1, read as the reverse complement.
GGCACATATTTAACGATTTCAAAATTTGGCGGCACATAAAGAAAATTTGGCGGCACACAAATAGAAATTATTTACAAAAATAGAAGAAATTATTTGCATAAATAGTTCATGATAAAAATTTTGAATTTACGAATTAATTTTTTGTGGATTTAAATATATATTCATGTTAAAAATATTTTTCTTTTTAAATGATATAATTTAATTATATTAACATTATTATATATTTTCAAAATATGGCAGCACACTTTTGAAATTTGGCGGCACATAAAAGTGCCGCGGCACAGTGGTTGAGAATCACTAGTCTAGATAATAAAATAAATAAATAAATATTTTTAAAAATAAATATATTCCAATTACACTGTTTGCGTGGAATTAGGACACTTTGTGGGAGGACACCGCGGCGTTAAGACACATCTGCATCGAGGATGGCCGAGTCGCAGTATTTGATCTAACACTGTACTCGTTACTGACGTTTTAGTTCCGGTATTATCTGGGCATTGTATTGTAATTATAATCTATTTACTATGTAATAAACAATCTAATCTATCAAATCACCGATAGTAGAAAGTAGCCTTACTGTGTTTCAAGCAAATTTAAAATAATTGGTTTGGTTATACAATGTAGCACGTTTTTCATTCAAAATTCAAAATAATATTCAAAGAAAAACGAAAGAAAAGTAGTGTCTTAATGAGAATGGAGTGTCTCAACCCTGGGTTCCCAGGTTAAAACAATATTGAATTAAAAACAATATTGAAATGAGGAAAAATCTCATACTAACCAACACTCCGTATGTCAGCAACCAGCTGCGTCTCACTGACGTTGCGAGTGAGAGTTGGAAGTCTAGAAAGATCTACATATAGGGAAGATCTTGCCCCACCTGACGATCCTTGTGTTGGATGGATCTGTGGGAAAATTACTTATTTTTATAATAAAAGCTTTAAAAATAATAACTGGGCCAATTGGAGATGGGCCAAACAAGCGAGAGTAAACGCGACGGTTGTGGGTTCGATTCCCATTTGGGTAAATTTATTATTTAATGTTTTCATTTCTTTGCTCTGGTAACAAGGCGCGCCGTTTAGTTCTGCCATTCGATACGCAATGCTTCAACAATTCAGTGGAATGGGGAGACCATGGGAGAGAGTTTTAATTCCAGGTCAAGTCCCCAGGCACTCTGCCTATAATATATATATAAAAATAGATATACCTTAGATTTTCTTCTCTCCAGTTTAATTCCATCGTGAAAAGGTATAGGTGGTAGTTTGGCAACGTCCCGAGCCACTACTACTGATTCACAGATAGAATGGAGTGACTCTGAAAATTGTATTATATTTAAAATCCAAACAATATATTTATTTTTCACGTTTAGCCTAACTTAACCTTCGACACTGCAATAACTCATTATGAATAGACACTTAGATTTTATTCAAAAAAAAATACTTCTTTCTTTTTTCATAAGAAAATCAGCTTTCGCTTCAAGCTGTATTCCACACAGAGCAGGGTAGGCAGAGGGAACCTAGTGTTAAGACACTCAGTTTCCTATTTTTCACCAAATTCATTGCGTGTTGAGTGGCGGAACACAATGCCGCGCTTTGCCTCAAAACCAGAGCCAAGAAATAAAATTATCAATATTTTATTTCCTCGAGTGGGGATCGAACCCACAACCACTTGCGTTTAGAATCACATATTTATGCCCCTGCTCCACAACTAGCCTCAACTGTTCTTTCATAAATAAATCAATGCCAACATTAAAATAAAATTAATACAAAATAAATATAAAAAAATAAAAAAAATAAATGCTCACCAATCATTTCATCCTTAGTATTAATAACAACGGCCATATTATTAAAGAATCGCAGTGAAGTCGATCTAAACATATGGAAGTATCCGGGTTCATTATTGTATATGTAGTTTATTCTGATACAGTGGACCGGGTCCGTATTGCTTTTACGTCCCACGCTGAAAATCTAAAATAATATTGTAAGTTAGAAGGGGTCTTGGGGTTTCCAAGAGGCTCGGGTTCTAATATTTAAGTGCATTATCACTAATAAATGCATTTTATCAAGCTACATTAAAATTTTTAGGCTTGCTGCAAGTTGATTATGTTGTTAACAGGGAGTTTTACAAAATTAATGCCAAAAAATAATTGTTTACAATTATCATTTAGCAAAGTGGAATCTTATTTTTTTAAAGTGTTATTCTATACTTAGTAAAGAAAAACATTTGTTTAGAAACTTATAGAAATTTGATTGGGATTTGAAGCCACTCCTCTTCGGTACCGCTCGATTTCCTCCTATTGCTCGAAACGCTTAACTTATAGCCTTCGTCAATAGACTACTAACATCGAACGAACTCGAAAAATGTACGTCCAAATTTCATTCTTTAAAAGCCAAAGCTTGTCTGCATTAAATTTCCTTGATGATGGAATATCTTTCGCTCGTAAGTTTCAATATCTATGTTAAATAAAAAAGTGTATAATTTCAATTATTTTTTGACACAAAATTGCTAATTGTGACTTATTTACGGTGTCGCCGACTTTATTTTAGAACTAAAGAAACTGAAAGTTTTTGTAGTACAATGTACTTACCTATATTTAACTATTTCTGCAGCGCACGCGCGTTATTTTGTTATTTAACTATTTAACGTTAACTATCGTAATGTTATATAGAATATAGTCAAAAAAGAGTAAATCGGACCAGTAGTTCCAGAGACCTTAGCATTTAAACAAACAACTTCCGCTTTATTATAGTAGCATAGATAAAAAGAAGCTAAAATGGCAGTTACCGTAGCACTAGCATCCAAGGTGCCCAGCTCCACGGAGGTGAGGTGGGCGAGCGGCACGCGCTGCACGGACAGCAGGCGGTCGGAGGTCTCGTCGTAGTCCGTCACGTAGTACGCTTCGCTCGTCAGCACTAGGACGCTGTCCATTTCTGTTTCTTGTGGGTCACCAGTGCTGAAAGAAACACATTCTATCATCATTCCATTCTTACAAACTTTCACATGTATAATAAATTTAGCAGTAGGATTCATATATATATGTATATTGATTAAAATTAAATATATGCAATAATTAAAAATACCAAAATATACTAACTGTGGATCAGCGTCAATGAGACCCCACGACCCCAAAACGGGCTCCGTATCGACCAGCAACTTCTTACAATCGTCGATTAACGATTTGACGTGTTGAGCCATCGCCGCTGTATCCGGTGCGGTTTGATCCTGGAGTTATAGAATAATTTAATTTTATTAACTGTGATCAAAAATTACACAGTCTACTTAAACAAATTACACAGTTTTTTACTACTTAGCCGCTAAGATCCATTTGTTTAATATACATCCCAATAAATTACTCCAAAAGACGAATCATATATATAAAAAAAGCGATCAATCAGTTTTAATAACCAATGTAGATAACATAACACAAAAAACTATTCTACTTATATAGTATATATATGTACATAAAAAAAAGCAATTGATGACATGACACTGAAGACATTCATCTAGCGTTTGGCTCTCTGTTCTCTCTGGCTACTCCGCTAGGTATAAAGCTTGAAGCTAAAAACAAAAGAAAAAAACCGAAGCGTTTGGCGCTTCATTCTCTATGACCACCTCGCTAGAAACAATCCTTAAATCAAAACTAAAAAAAATAACAAAATAAAAAAAAGCAGAGCCGCATGCACGCACATGTATACTAAGCACCTTGACAGTGCACTTGGTGCAGTCCGGCACGATGAGCTGCTCCGGGATGCAGCGCGACTCGCCCGTCATCACGTCCACGGCCACCTGCCGCAGCGCGTCCTTGAACGTGGACAGGTAGTATCTGGAACAAATATGCTTAATGTGAAAACAACTCTTTTACTAATAAGCGCCACTATAGAATCTTAAGTCCGTATTTATAAGAGATAAGTACTTATCTCTGAGATCGATCTTAAGATGCCGTTTTTATTTATGGACTATAATGTGTAAATGAAAACAGAATGTCAAGGTCGCTCTCTAGATCGATCACAGAGTTGAGAGCGGTTTACAAATATGAGCCTAAATGTATCAAAATTAAGATTAAGAAATTAATTACCGAAAAGAACATTTTAAAGTCGGGAAGTATAACACAAAAAGAATCTAGAGACAAGTCGCTATAATTTGTCGAGATTTTGATGACGTCAGTGCAGGACCTTCTAAATGCAAAAATAAGTTTTTTATAGTAGTAAAACTGCCTAAAAAGTGATGAGATTACTTGGAAAAGGTACGAGATTGTACTGTTTATTGACACAGTGACCTTATAAGCTAATTTATAATTGCACCAGACGAAAATTTCTAGTAAAAATTTTCACGAATATCTATTTTATTTTGGTATTTAGTAGTTGTTGTCATAGCAACAACAGAAATACATCATATGTAAAAAAAATACTGTCTAATTATCAGGTTTTACGAGATACAGCCTGGTGCCAGACAAAACAGACAGACAGCGGAGTTTTGTAATAAGGCTGTTTTATTTTTTGGGTAAGGAACTCTCATATTCAATACTGGGACAAGTGCAAATACATACATACAGAAAGGCGACAGAATGTCAGTTTAAGATCAAGTTATCTTTAATCTAACTAATAAGTCACCATTGATCATTATTATATTTTTCAATAAAAACTGACCTCCCCAATCCGTAAGCTATTTCCACCGACGCAATTTCACTAGTCAAATGATGTCCAAAGTAAGATGGCATCAATTCTAATCTGGGACATTCTGTGTCCACATTTTCTAATATAATTAACGATGCAGTTTTTATATCACTCCACAGACTATCTATATTTTGTAGGGTAGTCATATTAACAGGTTGTCCTAGAGCGATGTCTATGGCGCATTGTGTTAGGGCGTCGTTAAAATGGCATATGAGGAATCTGAAGCGGAAATTATATCGCTTTGATTTTTCCTTTTATAAAGTGTCAAGTATTTTCGAATTTGAATGAGTGTAATATGCGCATAAAGCCAAGGTTTAATTTCTTTACTAAGACATACCTCTCTCTAGAGTCTAGGTTTTCATAAATAAAGAATTTGGTCAGAATTAATTCTATATGAATAGTCGCATTACTGAAAATAAAGACATAAAATTTTTATTTACCTATTAGCTGACGCGACGCCATCTTTCATCATGCCTGTCAATTTTCTCTCACCAGTTCGTGTGTAATCACCCTGCAAAAATAATAATTATGTATTCTTTAATTGTTTAATACAATTAAGATGGCTTGGGTAATAAGGAATCAAAATTAATTTTTTATATAAATAATAATTTTTAATCTAACTAGTTTATAAGACTAACTGACGTCACAGCAGAGCAACTATACGATTTTGATGGACTCTATCCATCAGGTCCATCAAAATTGTGATAAATTCGATAACGTAATTTTTTTATTATTTTTATGGAACTTATGGATTGAATAAAAAATGCACTTTTTTTAACAGTTTATTAGGATCTTACAATGTGTCCCATTGTAAGAATCATCAACATCAGAATCATAAGAATCATTCATCGTAAGAAAATTTTATTTTCATAGACTTTATATGTTCATAGAATGTGTTATATATGTTGATAGATGAATTTTGATTTAAATATTTTTTATGCAATATAAAAATACCTTAAGCGCCTTAGTTCCAGCATACTGCCTGGACACCAGGTCTCCACTATCCGCCCACATCGTGAGGAAGGCCTGGCGGAGGGACGGAGGGAGACCACACCCTGGAGTACCGAGGCCTAGTCTGCATAATTGTAGTTCTAGGACGTATTTTGCGATTGCCGTCTGTTTATAGGGAGAATACATTATTCATAACATATCGTCGGCTTAGGGGATAAACCTGCTAAAGCCGCTTTTGTCGTTATATACTCGTACTTTTTTCTATTATTCATTATTTAAATATTTAGTGGTTATGTTATTTATTTATTTATTTATATTATTAAAGTCTAAAAACAAATATTCACAATCGACCATCACTCGTAATGAAAAATCAAGTAGTGGAAAACGTAAAACAATTTTTGAAATTGTAAAACCCTTTTGATAATATATATTGACTCAGTTTTTTAAAAACATTTTTCGCAACTCCTCTGACGATCATAGCCGGGTAAATCTATATAATAATCAAATTTAGTTAAGAATACAAATAAAAAGTTACCTGTACAACATTAGTCCGATCCAAACAATCTATGCAATTGACCCGAAAGACGCCATTTTGTGTACAAATGAGGCCACGATTGTCTCTCCAACAGAATCTCATTTCTCCTATCACATCGGCAATTGCATTTATAAGTATACTGACGTTCTCGTAATGCATACCACGGCTGAAAAATAATATTTCATTTTGAAGATCAGGTTGAGATCACTCTGGTAGACAGAGCGCTGCCACTCAAAACAACAAACGCATTCATATAATGGTTGACTGCGATTGATGTGAATGATGTGAAAATATCAAAGTATTTTTTATTTTTTTTCATAAGTTAAAATTTAGAAAGACTTATTGTCTTATTTTCAACTTTTATTTTCTTCCTCACGCTGAATCCAGCATATAGCATGGTTTAGATAGATTTTATTAAGCGCAACAACATTTCGTGCTTCACAAACGCTGTTCTTGTCTTGTCTAAGCCAAGAAACGAAAATAGTTAATTTCTTCATTTCTCAAAGTGAGCAAATATTTAATATATCTAATAAAAAAAAAATTAATTGCATAATTTATGTTTAAATTTTAAATATATTTTAACAATGAAGAAAACATAAATATGTTGTAATAATAAATAATTTCTTATTTTAATACAATTTAACTATGAATAAGCTTACCAATATTCATGAAAATCAAATGTAGCGTATATAATATCGGGACTGTTATACATCAGTATGTGGTTACTGTACGCCTCCCATATAATTCTCTCCCTACCCTGTTGTTCCACCAAGTTCACTATACACACTTGTTTGTACGTTTTCAGTTCTTCTTCGAAATGTTTCTTGAAAGCTTCTTGGGACTCTTCTTCGGCTATTGGAACAAATCTTATGCATTAATAAATAAATCTTATGCATAATACACACATATTTAAGAAACGTATAAACTTTTTAACAAAGCGGGATTCGAACACGCGCCTCATTCACGCACATCATTTTTCGAATATTTCGTTTTTTTTTGAGTATGTGAATTATATTTTAAAAATCTTAAAACACTATGTATGTACCTATGTAGCTATACTGTATTGTGTCTAAAGTAAAAAATGATATAATAATGGCTGCAATGAATTGAAGTTGAAAATATTAAAAAAAAAACTATGAGTAACTAATATGAGTAAATAACTTATGAGTAACTGACATGGCAAATAAAATCATCATCGATTAAGAAGTAATTTAAGGAATTATTAAGTATGAAATAATTTTGGTTTTATTAAAAAAACAACTCAGCAACAAGTATTAATTTATATGTAACTGCATATTTTCTTTTGCAAACTTAGTAGAGACAAAATAAATTTAGCTTAATCAAAGAGACATCTCTCTTCTCTCTCAACTACAGCATTAAAAAAGATACCACCCTCAAAAAGCCCCAAAAGCTTGAGACTATAAAAAAAAATAGAAAAATTCATACATACTTCTATCCAATCTCGGCGGCGGTCGAAACTTGTAGTCAGGTTGACTCCAAAATATTGGCACCGATCCACGAACCTTTTCATATAAAATATAAAGCACTCATCAGAATCAAGAGCCTGCTATGTAGGCCAAAAGGCCACTTCTTTTCCGACGGCATCGCTAAGTATAGCTTTCGAAGCATAGTTCTAAGTTTATTAAAATAAAATAAAAGTTCAAAATCACACTACATCGCGCTTATTAAGGTAAGCAGAGGAAAGTTAGTGCCCAAACACTCTGTTCCGCCCAATTTAGAATGTATTAGCGGCGCCGGTTTTAATTGACATAATTCAACGCCGCGCTTTGTTTATCAGACATGAAAATTTAAAATATTTTAAATATTATTACAAAGACTGGGGATTGAACCTACAACCTTCTCATTAACATCTAGTGGGTAAATTAGAAAGTATGTTTTGTTTATACATATTCAAACTAATAAAAAAAGGTCAAGTACGAGTCGGATTTAACGAGCGAGGGAAGAGGAAATTATTATTAAGTTAACAAACTTCAGTTTGCAGAAATAAATAATTAAAAAAAGTAGGAAAATAACTAATAACTAGTTCCTATATAATAAATAATAATGAAAATATTTTCTTATAATTTCCATTTTGTACAAAGGTCACGAGGAAGTAATGAGGATATGAAGTACGACGCTAATGAATTCAGGGTCGTTACTTATAATTGGAATGTTCGATAAAAGCCAATTTCAGATATGTTTGAAAATAACTCAGTCCAACATCTGTTATATATACATCTGTTACATATACAGCATCGGTTATATATAACAAATGCTGTATAAAAGAAATGCAGGTTTATTTATGGGTAAAGTTCACCCCAGAATAGTCTGGGGCTGAGAAAATCTTTACAGGACAACATCTGTTTAAATCCAGAAAAAATATTAATTTTTCTTACTTACTAGGATAACTATTGTCATTTTAACGTTTAAAAATAATTAAAATCAGTTGGAATATTATTTACATTGATACCGTTTTAGTACAGGTTAAAATAATTTATGTGAAGATTTTAATTTCGTACACTAATCGACTGACTTGTCAAGGGAAATTGCGCCGGAACAACCTGAATTTGTGATAGGTAAAGGTACTAGAGAATAAATTCTTATCGTATGCCAATCGTAGACAAAGCACGGAAATTTAACAAACCCATGGCTACATGTGCTTTGTAGATTTTTCCGCGTTTGTTCGTTGCGTTGCGTTGCGAGCGTTCGATTCTGTGAAATGGCCAGTTTTACGGAACACCTTACTGCAAATGAGTGCACCAAAGCATCTACTACACCTTCTTAGACAGTTATACGAAGAAGGAAGAACAGACGGCATATTATCAAGCAACTTCCATACCAACGTGGGTGTCCGTCAAGGGTGCATAATATCACCGCTCCTCTTCAACGCTTACACTTAACTCATAATGTGTGATACACTGAGAACTGGACAGATGGTATAGCGGTTGGCGGCTACACATCACATGAAGAACTACTTCAGAAGATGTCAGAATCCTTCAGTTTGGATTAAAGATTAAAAATGATGATTGTGGATCGCGCCAACAATAACTCGCCAGAAGTGACTGATGTAGCGGATTGTGAATTTGTCCAGTTCTACATATACCTTGGGACTTTAACGAACAAAGGCGGATGCATAAAGGAAATAAAACGACGGAAATAAACGCATGGAAACACATGGAAGAACAGAAAAATCACCAAAACCACTAAAATGCGACTTAAATCAAACTCTTGTTTCCCTATTTCTTAATATGTCGCTTAGACATGGACCTTGCAGGAAACGGAAATGGTCGATGCCCTGAAGATATGGTGCTGGAGAAAGATGCTCGGTATATCGTAGTCAGAATTCCGTTCAAATTTGTCCATACTAAAAGAATTTGGCATCAAAGAGCGACTATCAGCTATTGTAGAAATCGGCCTACCAGAAACTGTTAGCGTAGAGCGACCAAATAACATCAGCTTTAGGCGGAGAATTGCATGATATGGATGGCCACGACCGCTCTGTCAGAAACGTAACTATTGAGAAGAAGGGAGACATTATACAACTTAGATTTCAATGTATAATCACTACTTCCAAGTCTCAAATAAATGCCAAGACCACCTCCCACAAGAGGGCCATATAGATAGACCTACAGTTGCCTATGTAGTGACTTTAATGTTTGTAGTTGTTAAATTACATAATAGTTTACTTTTCTTCGCCTCTTCCGTTTCTGTCCACAACATTTTGGAAATTGAACCCGTAACCATCTTCCGAAAAAGTTAAAAGTATATGAATAACGTAATCAATATTCTTATAGAAAATTAAATAAATAAATATTTAGACTGACATAAATTGAAGCGACTTATCATGTTATGCTAAAAAGACTTTTGCTGAAAGTGTAATTAATTTTAACGAGTCACAAAGACATATGGCTATATTTAATTTAAGAAAAAAGTGTTTTTTTTTTATCCACCATTATTAAATATACTCGTATATAAAACAAATAAATGAATAATTCTTTTACATTCCAAGGCCACAAGAAGTTACCGTTTTATATGTATATAATTAATTCATGCATGTTGACTATGTGGGTCACTCTATAATACCTATCTATGTTGAACGTTACTTATCTGCTTATCTTAATGAAATTAGTTTTATTTGTGTTATTTACTTCATTTTTTCAGCAAAGGGAATCAGAAGTGTCTTATCACTAGGTTCCCTCTGATTACCTTGTTATGTATTGGATACAGTGTGAAGCTTATAACAATAAAAAATACGATTGTTATATTGTGAGATAAAAAAAATAATAATATTAGAATACTAATGAGAAATTTAGTTTCCTATATTATTAAAAATAGATAATTTAAATCAGACTTTTTTTATTATTTACAACACTTAAAACTTCATAATGAAACTTACTTGAACAAATGAGGCTCTATGAATACTATCCGAACATATAATAGATACAATTTGTTCTGTCTCCACATAATTCGCCACTTTACCACCTGGCTCAATACCGCGCCGATTGTATCTTAAAAGCAAAAAATATATATACAAACTGAAAAATATATATATCAAATATGAGGCCATTGTGGCGCAGGTGCACAAAAATGTGACTGTAACGTGACGGTTTGGATTCGATCCCCACTTGAGGAAATTAATGATTATTTCTTGATATTTTCATTTCTTCGCTCTGGCACCAAGGCAAAAGCCCGGCGTTGTGTTCCTCCATTCATTACGTAATACCTCTACCTCTTGAGTTGCGCCACTTAATGAGCAACGCTTCAAAAACTGCGCAGCTACAAAATTTCTTAACACTAGTTTTCCTCTGCCTACCCTGCTACAAACGGAATACAGGGTGAAACTAATAAAAAAATACTCACCTAGTCCCAGCTTGATATCTAGACCGTCTAGATATTAGACCTAGTGTGAAAGTCTCATCACAACTATTCACATTGGACAGTGATTCTGTGTTCAAGGGATTTGCGTCCGGAGGTTCCACGGCTATTTGTGACAAATGAACATAGCCTTGGATTATTGGAAGTACCCATTGATCACATTGTGGACTCTATTTGAGGAAAGAGAAACAAAATAGGCAATTTAAAATAAACTATTTTAGCCAGGTTTATCACATGTATTTGGTATTATATTTTTTTTTAAACCCAATGTTTCGAACACTTTGTAGTAGTCAGTGATTAAAATAGTTTGATTTAAAATGAGTAATAATTGTGAAAATCTAAATTGTCATTTATTTTATTATTATAATTTATATATTTCATAAGTAGTTTTGAAAATTATAATATAATTACTTTGTTTCTGTGATTTTGGCCACATAGTGCAATGGAATAACTATGAGTTTTGGGCACATGACACATACTAAATGTGTGACATAACTCTGACTGCAATTATAGTGTGTTACATAAAAATAATTAACTTGATGTAAAATAGCACAAAGCCCTCCAAAGATTTTACAAGATAAGATTTGATAATAATTTTGAGTGTTTTTAAGATATATTATAAAAGAAACTACCTCTAGTGCTATAATATCCATTAGCATGTGTTTGTTCCAGAAAAATCTATCATCTACATATTTCCACCATCTTGTAATATCAGTTATGGGTTTGCCTGTCCCTTCTTCAGTTTCTAAAACCTTCTCAATTTCATATTGTCTTTGCAAGCTGTTGGTGAGGTCAAGGGTTCTTGAATAGTAGAAACTGTCTGAATCATCAAATATTTTATGAAGCTCATCAGTCAATCTTTTTTCAAAACGCTCAGCTAGCTTTGGATCTCTTTGTTTTTTTACAGTTTGTTTTACCTAAAGAAGTATTTTTATTAGTTTATAAATAAATATAACATCATACATTTTATAAAGTACTAAGGATTTTTTAATGGCCTACTAAAACACTCCATTTCCTATACACCATCTAATTTTAGAGACATTGTGTTTTTATTATTAATTATACAAATAGATTGGCCCAACACCTCCACTGTGAATCCTTGAAATGCTAAAGATTTATAGCCTGTGTGTATTAATTTACCTGAGTTGCTGCTTGTTGTGTTGTTGTTTTTATTGTATTGCTAACATTTTTAACTGCCCCTACAGTTTTATTAAGAAATGCTGAATTTTCAAAGAGTCTTGTTCCCATTTTTTTATTGCCGCCTTTGTTAGCCATTACAGATGACGAACCATGCTTCGTGCAGGGACATAGTTCTAATTCCTGATTTATCGCACCCATATTTAAAAAGCATATTGATTTTATTTTGTATATCGTATGGTGGAAATAAATTTGGCCAACAGGTACACTTTCCTTAATTATCATTAATCGCGGTTCGTAAATATTCGAATGTTCTACTTTCCCTATAATGCCTTCTGTTATACCTAAACATTCTATGTCTTCTATATCTGATAGATCCCATGCTAAAAATCGATAAAGCTTATTAAATTTAAAAATACTAGTTAAGGAAATATTGTTAAGTTTTCTTATTTTTTGTAGTTGAATTTTTAATTCCGAAGTTCTGCATGAACATTTTAAATCAAAGCACTTACCTGATCTCACTGAAAAGGCACCAGTTAGCCGATTCCACCAGAGACTCGATTCATTTCTTACAAATATATAGTATAATTCAGACCTAAATAATTCCATTTCTTGTTTTTATTGTTTCAGATACACAGCTTCTTCATATAATTTCATGATGTTTATTGTTATTGTGATTTGTAATTTGTATGATATTTGACGTTTTTCAGATGAATGGGGGAGGGGCGGACATCTTTGGCCACGATTGGCAAATTGGCAATGACTTTTCAGTT
>JAATLQ010033719.1:0-19086 GCA_013421005.1 Heliconius erato x Heliconius himera | reverse complement strand
TATAGTATCTATGTACGCGCGCAAGGAAAACGTGTAAAAAGATTTTTCCCGGGTAAATCAGTAAAATCGATTTAAAAATATAATATTTTTTATTGTATTTAAGTATTAAGTAAATAACCACATGCACTTGCAAAAGCATAGCAAAACACATTTAATTTTAATTCTTTTAAATATTTATTTTACTTTGATGATATTAATAATGTAGCTGGTTTTGTTTAATTTTTTTTATAAATATTTTATTATGATTACGTTTACTTATAATTTTTTTCATTCAAATTAGATATTTTCAAAAACAATTTCATAAATATATCTAATAAGCATTCGTATAGTTCAAGCGGGCGAAGCCGCGTCCGGGTCCGCTAGTTTATATATAAAAGACTAGTTGCGCAACAACACAATGCAATACTATTTGACTTTTAAGTCTGAATTCACTAAAAAAAAAACTGAGAAAATGTGACTTTCAACTTTATCCAATTCCACTATTTCGCAGTTAATGTAGCGCCGGGCGAGTGATAAATGTTTTGTGAAAATAATAAACACGAAACAGGTGGTCGGTGGAGATTTTATGATATATACTGCTACGCTGCTACGCGCTACGCGGAATGCTACGCTGCCGTTTGAATTTAAGTTTTTTATATTTGTTATGTGAACATGTTAAATGTAATGTAAATTTAAAAATTTGATAAATAGTAAAATATTTGGATGTTGGTCATCATGGCAGATACGAGTATAACTGAATTTGATGAGTATGGGTTCGATTCTCACTTAAGTATTTTTTTATATTTGAAATATGTTCGCTTTTATAATCTAGTCAGACAAATTATTTCTTTGTATATGGTAAAATGCATAATTGTAAACACACCTTTACCATAATTGTAAACACACCTTTACCTTAATTATTTTTATACTTTTCTATAGTAAATTATAAAAATTGAATAATATAAATATCGTAGATTAATCGTTGGTTAAATTAAACTCTTCCTCACTGGTATGGGGTCAAACACTCTTTTGTGCGGTCACATTTGACCCTTTGATTCAGTTCCAAAGTCCATCATTGATAAGCTCTACTGATATTGACATATCGTTTATCTCAATTTCTATACACGTTGGATGATGTATGTGATGTAATTAATACCCAAAACTCGTACATAGGGGTTTTGTATGAGTTGTGGTGATCTCCGGAATACTTTATTAAGACTCTTTCGTTACCCACTTTTCGCCGAATTCTATAGGCATTCCGTGTTGACTGACGGAGATCAACGCCGCTAAGGCATTAATCTTAACAACATAAGAAGTAACTTTAAATGATTGATAAATTATTTGTTAAGAAATTATTTTGTTTCGCTGAAAATTACTAGATATTATAAAGCGAGTAATTCGTTTAGTCGAGTTACAATCAATCTTTACAAAGTATTCATTAAAACTCGAGATGAAACTCTAAACTGACTCACGAACAGATCAAATGGTGTTTACGTAACTGTTATTCATTAATTTGCATGTCATTTGATTTTTATAAGTAAAGAGATATAGGAGAATTGATTTTTTTCTCTTTGATTTGATCTATTGGCTTTGGACCCATAAAAGTTAAAATTAGTTTTATTTAAAAAGAAAACAAGTAGTTTTTTTTTATTTTCACAACGAAAGTGCTCAGTCAAATATAAAGTTACGGCCAATAAGAAAAAAATGTGCTGTAAATTTCTAGTTTTAGTGACAACTTGACGGCAACAGTTATAACGATTATAAGTCAGTCGTTATGGAAACTTAATTCAATGTATTTGCGTGTATATAAATATAAAATGTGAGCGATAACATTCTTTCTACACCTTGACGCACGTATCTATTTATTAATATACAAATATTGTTTTTTATTTTAATGAATATACCCCTATTGTGTAATTTTCTTATAATCCTTTGGCTCGGCATTAGGTTCCCAGGTTCCAATTATAGAATTGAATAGTACATTTATATAAAATAAGTTGTACTTTCCGTTAACCTACGATTCTTTTTTATCCTTTAGGCACAAAGTCAGTCTTTAAAATCGACTGGTTGTGGGCTCGATCCTCACTCGAGAAAATGAAATATTTATTTACATTTATAGTTTCATTTCTTCGCTCTGCTATCGAGGCAAAGCGTGGCGTTGAGTTCCGCCACTCAACACGCAATGCCTCTCGAACTCAGCGGAAAGTGGGGAACGAAGTGTATTAACACTAGGTTCTCTCTGCCTACACAGCTATGTGCGGGATACAGTATGAAGGTGATACAAAAAATACTATCTTTAAATTGGTATGGAACTTTTGGTAGGCCAGTCCGATTCGCACTTGACCGACTTTTTAATTACTATTAGAAAAAGTATCATGTGAGCAAAATGTATAAATAAATACGTTGCTCTATAATGGGCTTTGTTAACTGAATCAGTGTTATGTCATAGTAAAGTTAGTCAGAATTAATTTTTAAATTACTTGAAATTACCTACTTTGTGTATATTCTTTAATTTTGATATAACTTCTAACTTTTCAACGAATTCTGGAGGCATTGTGAGGTAAGTGGAGGAAGTTAACGCCGCGCTTTGCCTTGACACCAGAGGAAAGAAATTAAAATATTAAATATTTCATTTTCACAACCTATCACATTTAAAGACACATCCTGCGCCATGACTGGCCCCAACATGCGTAAAACAACATCAATTCGAAATTCTGTAGTCTTTTTGCTATAAAAGTACCTAACATTTCATTTATTACAATTCAGATAGTTAACGTAGCAGTTTAAAATATTGCGTGTAGAGAAGCTTGATTGTGAATGGACAGACAATTTGAATCAGAGATTTTAATCTCTTTGGTCTATAGTAGGTATAGAAAGTAAAACATGTTTTTGATTCTTTGGAAAATAGTAAAAAAATCAGGTAAATTAGAAAATTTCTATACTAATATATTGTACTAAAAATATATCTAGAAAATATGGAAATTTATTGAAATTCTACATTTCTCTTGTGTTTTTTAGTAAAGTTCAACAAATAAACTATATATACAAGCTTTTTAAATTACACCGATTATAGAATAAGAATGTCTAAATTAAATTATCATTGACACGCTTTACAAGATTAACAAAAACATTTTACTTTAAAAAAAGAAAAATAAATAAAGCTTCCATTGATATTTCCAATTGTACACAAACATCAACGTTTACGACCGCACATTTTATCCTTTTAAAAATCTCACTATTGTACCATTGTAATAAATAATGGGCTACTTCACTTTATGTGAAGTTGAAAATGTATTGTAAAATCAAAGAGTATTACTATTATTTCTACGCGTTCATACTGTGTTCCGCATATAGCAGCGAGAAGGCAGAGGGAACCTAGAGTTAAGACCTGACTTCCCCAATTTTCATAATTTTTTTAAGGCATTGCGAATTGAGATGTGGAACGCCGCGCTCTGTCTCCTTAGCATGCTTAAGAAATAAACCCCGAGTAGGCATCGTACCAACATCCCGCTGTGTAACGATTTTCTCAACTTTTGTTATAGTTTTATTTTTAGTTCTTCTTCTTTTTCTTCTGGATTAGAGAGTCTTAGAGAGAATATATCTCAACATTCGTCCAGATTATTTCAAGCAATTTTTTTTTCAAGTTCTCGTATTCAACCACATAGCAGGATAGAGATATAACCTAATGTTAATACACTCCGTTCTTCCCTTTCATTTCCTAATCGCACAAAGATGGATTCGCAATATTTACAAAGACAGAGCAATATTTATAAAACGGATGCGACAATTTGACGCAGACTACCTTAGTAGGGTCATAAGCGAACAAAAATGAAATATCCAGTTAAAATTCCTATAGAAGTAATACGAATTTAGAAAACAAAATAAAATAAAAAACAATTCGGAAATATCTCCACTCGTCTAAGTACTCAGAATTGATTATCAACATCAGGGCAGCTTTACGCGGTCCTAATAACAGTCTACGATTTACTCTCACGTAAGTGGAGTCGGTCTCTGGAGACATTCAGTCAACTTTATGTAACTAAAACGCTTTTCCTTGATAACATGACAATTATTTGGTATATTATGTGATGTTTGTGGGTTCGATTTCCATGTCGGGCAAAGTTTGGGTTTACGTATACAAGACTCGTCACACGGTGAAACAAAAACAATACATTATATGCAGATGGATATCAGCATAATGGATAGAAAATGAATAATAGAGACGATAGTGAGAATGAGAGTAGGATCTCTTTTTACATACAAAAGTTTGTTAGTCTTGTTCTACATTGCTTATTAAGTTCAGTGACGTTGTAGTAGTATTTTTTATTATTCGGTCAGTATATTTGTAAACTTCGATTGCATCTCCTGCAATATTTCGAAAATTACAAATATTTTGTTGTTGCACCAAATGAGCGATAAATGTAAATTGAATTATTGAGCTTCGCGCTATATCCCGCATATAGGATAGGTAGGATAGGCAGAGAGACGTGGGACGGAGTGCTTGAACACTACTTAGTGTTAACACACTCCGTCCCACATATGTACATTGTTGTGTCTAAATTAAATTAATATTAAATTAATTTACAATATAACTAAAACTCTTCTGAAAATAAACACGTTGTAGACTAATATGCATACAACAATGTGCGATCCCGAGGGAAATCACACTTCTTTCGAGATACTTGATGTGAATTATTATTTTTGTAAAATGATATATTTTCTCATTAATATAAGTAAAAAACATATAAATTAGAACCAACGTTAATATATCACACGTTTAAACTGTAGAGGTATTGAACATAAGTTAAATCAAGTATGAAACCTACTGGGAAATTCCTTTGATTAATGTATGTTAAAATCGGGATAGATTGGGGCCAATGTTAAAGACTTTCTAAAACTCGTATTTACAAAAATAAAAATTGAGTATACATTTTTTTTAAATACATATATTCTAAGTGCGCCCCCCACTCCTTTGAAACATAATCTGTTAAGATATTGCGTGAGAGGATCTCAACGCCGCGCTTTTTACCGCCGACTTATTACCAGAGCGAGGAAATAAAAATAGTTTATTTTCCAGAGTGGGAATTGATCCCACAACCGTCGCTTGTACATTAAGAGTTGAGACGCTGCGCTACGGCATTTTTAAATGTAATAGGTATTTTACATGCATAAATAGTTTTTAATATCTGATATATTTGAAAATGAGTATAACTGAAAATATCATCTATCGGATACGTAGCAAGTTCAAAATTATCATTCTACCAATATACTAAAGAGAGAGATCTAATAAAAAGCTTTATGCGCTAGATACAGGAGATAGCCTAAACGCGCGGTTTGGTAACCCAAAGTACATTCTTATCAATGCGAACATTCACCTTATATAATCATATTTTCGTTCGAATCTTTTTCGATTATGGCATTCAGAACGTGCCAATTGGACGGACTATTGGGTAAGGATGGGTGTACATATAAATTTTGAAATAACGGAGTTGTGGTAGATGGGTCAATTATAGGTTTTTAAAGTTAGCTTTATAATGCTGAGACTTAGGTCTCAGCATTATTAGAAAGTAGGTCACCAACTTTTCTTTTTTCTACAAATCGCAAATGCCACCTTCAGGCTTAGGAGGATCAGAATCTATCTTCAAACTAAGTTAAAAACCTGATTTGCCTTATATTAAAGCTGAACTAATGAGCAAAACGATACAGGCTCTCACTAACACGTCAAAGAAACGTACCATAGTCTTAAAAAAATTTATAACCATCATGTCACTATGACAACCTTTTCATTGTATACTTTGCTAAACTTCTTATAAATGTCAAATTTTATGATGATACAAGTGGATCAAATTGAGTTTCTTGGGTTTTATAACATCGTTATATATTTATTATGTCTTGTTGAAATCTAAAACACTTTTTCTATGAATAACTTACTTCAACATAAATCTCTCCAATATAAAATATTTCAGCAAAAGTATTCTCGGCACATAAAAAGAAAGTAAATATATAGTTTTTTCTCCTAAACGAAACAACGTATGCTTTCAGTTTCGGGAAAGCGATTAACAAAAGCTGGCTCGTATTTATCTTGCGTTCCCTTTTGATCGCGCAAGAGTGACTTAGAACACTTGGAGAAGCAAATGTTTTGAAAGCCTAGACGCTGAGTGAGCTGAGTGTGTGCTTAGATTTATGTGGACCTGAAAGTGGAATTTATATATTTTACCTACATCTGGAGATTTTAGGAAAAATGACAATTATGTAGACGCAGTGAGTCGTTGTGGTGCAGTTCAAAATTTACTTTATTTATATTTATAATATAAGTTTATAATATAAGTGAGGCCAGTCGTGGCGCACGACTGTAGCGGCACGAAGTGTGACTGTAAAACCGACTGGATGTGGGTTCGATCTCCACTCGAGGAGATGAAATATTTACTTAAATTTATATTTCCATTTCTTCGCTTTGGTGTCGAGGCTAAGCGCGGCGTTGAGTTCTGTCACTCAACACGCAATGCCTCCAGAATTCGGCAGAAAGTGGGGGAACGGAGTGTCTTAACACTAGGTTCCCTCTGCCTACCCTGCTGTGTGCGGGATACAGCGTGAAGCTGATTTTATAATATAAGTTTTCTTCTGGTTTTGTTATACAAAATGTGTGTAGTGAAAAAGAGATTATGAATTTTAACCTAAAGGCTAAACTTGCAACGTAAGTTTACGTAAGATTATTAAATATTTTGTAATTACTCTTTTAATTTTTAAAAAAATGTTATAATTACAACAGTGAATAATTAAACGAAAAAATACCTAACAAAATAGCTGTGAGAACATACAATTTTTTTTTTAATTTTTTGTGTACTATAAAAGAACAATAAATATGTTGAGGCCAGTCGTAACGCAAGGGCACAAGTGTGACTATTTGCAACTCATTGTGGGTTTGATACCCACTCGAAAGAGTGAAATATTTGTTTAAATTTATATTTTCGCTTCACTCTGGTGTTGATGCAAAGCGCGGCGTTAAGTTCCGCCCCTCAGTACACAACGCCTCCAAAATTCGGCTGAAAATGGGGAATGGAGTGTCTTAAGACTAGGTTCGCTCTGCCGTATTGTGTGCGGGATACAGCGTGAAGCAGATTTATTTAAAAGATCAATAAATATGTTTCTAATTTTAATCTAGTCTTTCTTTTAAAATATCACTCCCCTCGTCCCTCGTTTAATTAACTACACAGACGAAGTATGCCAAGAACTAGACAGTAAAAGGTCGGGGTCGCCCTCGCTTCACACAATAACTACCAAGTAACAGAGTGGCAACATTAATTAAAATTCTACTCCTTTGGTAACTATTGAAGCTTTCACTGTAGTTAAATAAATACTTAACCTAACTTAATTCACAAAATATAATATTAGTTCGATTTAGTAGTAAACATCAAAATTCACGTAAGCAATTCTTCTATGTTACCTGACTAAAGCGCAACATGTTGTCACGTTTATTCACTACGCCATAATATCTATACATTGAAAACTAAGGCCACTCATATTCAATACTCCAGAATTCAGCAGAAAGAGGGGAGCGGAGTATCTTAACACTAGGTTAGCCTGCCCACCCTGATGTGGGCGGGATACAGCGTGAACCTGATTTATTTATTTATTGAAAACTAAATTGGAAAGTAATTCAAATTAGTAACTAACTATTTGTTTAATAATTGTAGCGGGTGTAGCAGAGATCACGTCTTTAGTTTTGAATTATTATTTTTTTGTGTTATTTATCATTAAAGTTCTGTATAGCCGTTGATGATATATGTATTGTATATTTGTAGGTACTAAATCTTACTCCGATTATCCGACAATATTAATTACAAGAAATTACCACAAAATCTAATCGCCGATACAGGACATTGAAAACAAAAGCTTGTTAAGTTGATCTAAACGACGCAACTTGGGCTTAAAGCTGCACCATCAATCACAGTCTAAATCCCTAAAGTTGGTCCATTGTGGGCGATATGAGAATACAGCGGGTTTCGTTGCATGACGACGGGCGAAGCCATTGTCCACACTCGAGCTTTCTCGATCAAGACAAAATGATACAGAAGTTTACGTGTATGTAAAAATCATAGATTAGGTGCTAGTGTATCAAAATTCTGGTCTTAAATTAATATTATATTAATATTATAAATATAAATGTAAGTTTGTATGTTACGCTTTCACACCCTAGTAGCTCAACCGATTATCATAAAACTTAGAGGTACAAGAAAGGACATAGGATACTTTTTATTAAAGAAAACATATTTAATAATATATATATTATTACGCTTTGGCTATAGTAAAGTGTTGTGATTTTAATAAAGAAATAAAAGATTTTTGTTAATTTAGCCTATTGTCTAGACACCGTTCTTCACTTTCTGTCCGAATTCGGCACATCGTCTATAAAACAGCAAACCTCAATGCACCGTTTCATTTTGTCAGAACGTAGAAATGTAAATGTAGATCGAACCCACATCCATCGCATTTAGTGTTAAATGTAAGCACTGTCACTGCGCTAAGTTGGCCACCAAAATTCATAAATTTTATGTAATATATTCAAATTAAGAAAATAAAATGACAAACTGAAACGAATCCAAATTTGAAAAAAATTGAGACGTAAAAGATGATCCTTTTCAATAACTTCTTGGACGGACGCCAGCCGCGAAATAAATGGTATGCAGCGCCGCCTCACTCTGCAAGACATCTTGAGTAAAGTATTCTGCATACAGAAAATTGTAAAATGTATTTTATTTTTTTAGGCCTTAATATAATTACATTATATTGTTATAATACGACATTCGTATTCGTTAAGTAACAAATTACTTAAAGTGAGGCCAACCGCAAGCTGTAACTCGACGGTTGTGGTTTTATCTCTTCGGTATGGGAATAAGATAAAGCGCGGGTATGCCTTCAAATGTCCCGGAAATTGACACGCAAAAAAATGTAAAAAATTCTCCACTTGACACACAAAGCTTTGAGAATTTGGAGGAAAGTGGAGAAAGGAAGGACTTAATGGGAATGGAGTGTCTTAACACGCTTAGCACTATAGTGTAGTGTAGGTTGCATTGTTCCCTTTACCTACCCTGTTACGTGCTTTATACAGAAGAAAGAAAAAGAAGTGTTGAGTTTTACTTTCCGTGTAAATTTTAAACGAAACTCAACTTACCAGAACGAGGAAATTTGAATAATTTTTTGTCTTGAGCGAGAATCGTATCCAAAAACATTGTGTTTATGGTTAGATGCCAGCTCACCACAATAAATAACTTCACTATTACAATAAAACCATTTGATCCGAACGATCTGTCACGAAAAAACAAACAATAAAAAGGAAAGAAAAAAAAACTGTAATAATTCTGTCAATTGATTGTCTCACTTACGAGTAGGTCCAGACCTGTCAAATACAAGTAATATATAGAGTGTGAGATAAAAGCTATTGATTTCTACAGATCTCCCATCCATCATGCTCGACCTCAGTGTGTTTGCGCCTAGATTCTATTGCGATAAATATAATTATTCAACGGTTAGCCTAATTACTATTATTATAAATATTAGAGCACAAACCGTAGCTCGTAGCAAACTATTGAAAGCAATTCATATTTTATATAAATTTTATCTGTCTCATCATAAGACAAAAATGAAACAGGATAGTAAAAATGAATCTTCTTGCATGAAAACTCTCACAATGAGAGAGAAAACTCGATATATAGAGAGTTTTAAAATCTTATCTTTAAAATTAGATCTTAACTTTAAAATTGTACATAAACTATATTACGTATGTATATATATTTTTCTTCTCACTATATCCTGCATATTGTAGAGTAGCCAGATTAAACCTGGGAACCTAGTGTCAAGGTGCGTCAGTTTCCTAATTCGAGTCGAGTGCTGAAACTGAACACCACGCTTTGCCTCATTACCAGAGCGAAAAGAAAAAATATTCAGATTTTCATTTTCCACACAGCCGTCGCGTTTACTGTTTATCTTATATCTCTATGCCACGACGGCCTCAGCTTATTAATGTAACAAAAGTTGAAATTCGGTGATAAGCTCGAAAATGAGTGGAAAGTGTAGAACAAAGTGTCCAACAAGTGTTTTCTCTCTAGACTTTATTTATGTGAAAAAACATAGTGAAATATAAATATTCTCAACTTCAATCACTTCGCTTAACCGATTTAAAGCTTAATCGATGAATAAAAATATAAAACTAAAGAAAAGTTTAGCAAAAAGCTCCGGAGTCCGGACTTCCATATTGTAAACTTGGTCTAACTAGACTTTGACCAAGCGCATGAATAGTCAAGCTCTGCTGATTATTAAATATATTTACATTTAAGTATAACTTATTAAAATACTTTAGTGCTTATGAAGTTGTTTGAAAACTGATTTAATAAATCAAACAGAACGTTTATAATATTTTTTCCAAGAAAAGTATTTTATGCTTCAAAATGGGTTAAATTTATTTTTATACACGTATTTCTTATTTATAATTTATCTCTGAAACCTTTGATAGTATAGTAATATAAGCTGCGCCACGACTTCCTTATATTCCTGGGGAAGTCGTGGCGGCTATAGGCGGCGGATAGAGGCTGATTACCACTTGGACCAATTGTTTTCATTTCTTCACTTTGGTAACAAGGCAAAGCGCGGCGTTGAGTTTCGCTATTTAACACACAATGTCTTGAAAATCAGGTGGAAAGTGAATAACACCAAGTTCCCTCTGCTTACTTTGCTATATGCTATACCGCTATATGGCGGTGAAACTAAAGAAAAAATAATAGTCCTTTTTATTCCTTATTTTAAATTTTTAAATCGAGTCCTACTATATTTCTTTATAAAAATTAGTAAGAAGACGATACATTGAATGGAAAAATACATGGAACCGTGGTGGAACAATATACTTTTATATAAACGCAACTCTTGTAAGCAGAAGAATGTGATGAAGTAAACAGAAAACAAAGTGTTTTAACAAACGAATCTAATCTGATACAAATGTGAATTAGACTGAACATTAAAAGAATAAAAAAAATATCATAATCAACTTTTTTATACATTCCTAATAATATGGCAATTCTGTAAAAGTTATTTATGGTTTCCATTTTTCAGGTGTATGCAGGTGAAGACGCAATGCAGGTAAACAGTTATTTGTCTTTAGAACGTTGACATAGTCCCCTGCGCCACAACGCGACTGCCTCAACAGTTGCGTTGTGGCGCAGGGGCCTAAGCGTGCGACTGTAAATTCGAACGGTTGTGGGTTCGATTCTCTCTCGAGGACACAACAGCGTGAAGATGAGTTTAGTCAGAAACATTAGAAAGTGAAAAGATGTAATAAAAGTAAATGTATTATGGTAATTATAGATGTTATTATGGAGTATAGGTGATTATATAATAATATTGATTATATTTAATTTCCTTGTCATCAGAACTAACTCGATGAGAGGATGAGGCATAGGGAGACACTCCATTCTGGGAAAACTTCCAAGCGCTGAGATTACTTAGCCATACATTTTTATTAATTTTATATTTACGTTGAAATTTTTAAACGATTGTCACATCTTCTTTATGTTGTTAACATCTCTGTAGGGAGATGTATGTGCGAGTTTAAATCCCACTGCGCTATAATTTTCATATATTTTTTAAAATATTTTTCTATGCTTAGTGTGCAAGAACAGTTAAAAAATATTAATAAAAACTTTATAGTAGTTGAACCGACTTCTAGACGCATAAAATAATAATATAGAGTCTCACGATTAAAATAATTAAACATACATATCATCTAATACAGTTAACACGGCAAGCACTCGTACTGGTGCAGTCAAAATTTACGTTAATGATCGCAAAGTGCATCAGACGCGCGTGGCTCGATCCCCGCGGTGTGAGTATTAAATATGGAGCCAGACTGATCTTGGGAACTTCGTTTTGATCTATCTTATCTTTATTTTACTTGTTCATTTTTATATCAAAAGTATGTGTTGTTTATAACAGGCATATATTACATGAACTTATCTATAACGAAATTCTGGGAAATAAAAATAGAAAAGTGGAGAATAGAGCGTTTTAATACTAAGTTCTCATTGCCTAAATCAGGTATGTTATACTAGTCTACTGGTGCTCATTCGTGTAACACCGTTAAAATTTGTGCTTAACCGGAAAAAAATAATTTATGGTGATAACCATATTTTGTCTCACGTTTTCTCGTATAATGTTTTAGTTTCGCCGATTTTTTTCCTGCACTTTTTGTGATTGGAGAGTGTAGTTTTGTTTTTTTTTTCAGCTTCACGTCGTATTCCGCATATAGCAGAGTATGCACAGGGAACCTAGGGTTAAGACGCATCGCTCTCTACTTTGCACTGAGATATTGCGTGTTGAGTGAAGTAACCCAATACCGTTATGTAGACATACTTTTTTTTCAGGAAATCATGGGGCCGTAGATCCGAGTATATGGTTTGAATTTCAACTCGAAATCTTCAAGCGTTCCTGAGATAAAGGCTCTTGACAGACAAATAGACATACAGACAGTCAGAAAAACGGTTGGACAACAAAGTGATCGTATAAGAGTTTTTTTTTTCCTTAAAAGGTACGGGACCCTAAAAAATATCCCAAGTGATAGAAAAAGCCGTTTTCCTATCCGAGGCTTATACCAATAACCTCGGTACCATTAGTTTTAACGTTAATATCCTCTTTCGATTGGAAATGGCACACTTAATGAAGATTACACTCTAACGGTTATATAATTTAGAACTTATACCAGTTTACTCAATTTTTACTATCGAATTGAGTTCAAGCTGAATCTGCTGGAATATTGATAAAGACTATAAATTTAATTTATTCGATTTTTTTGTATGTCTTTCTTAAAATAGATTTTTAAGCTCGATACGAGTATTATTTACTTGTAGATTAAGTAGTGTTTTTCTTCTGTTTTAAGAGTAGGATGGAAGATCCAATATTATCTAGTCTCTCTCTCATCTTTTTTTGTACATATTCATGTACTAATTCATGTCCAATAGGAATTTATTAAAATAAGATCGCGATTTTAATACACTTTAAATGAAATCCATTAACTGAATAAATAAATAATATATTCACAGAATGGTTTGCGAGATTGATTATTGAAATATAGAATATAATTTTAATAGAGAACATAATAAGAAACTCTCTATCATCTGGGACCCACTTTTAAAAATTTGTATGTCTCTAGTGTGGTAGACTAGAGTCAAATATAAAAGAATAGTGTTTTAAATATTTTTGCTAATAAGACTATGGCTTAATATAATATTATATTTTTCTACAAAGGTGATGTATACAGCGTGTTGTAAATATCAAATGCTTTTTGATATTTAAACCGCATTCAATTCAATTCCAAACTTCAATAACCAAATTTATATTTTCGATAATAATATCTAAATCACTCTTTATTATATTAGAGAGCTCTAGAACTAGTTTTAGAAAAATAAAATAGAGAATGATTACATCACGCAGAAACCGAAGTAGCTTCCCTCAATACTCCACGCAAAGCAAATGAACCACCGGTATCATCGGCGCATCACTCCAATATGCAGTATAATCACGGACGCGGGTGATGCTTACATTAACGTTGTCATACTAAATGAAGCTCGCTCAAATCGAATCCAATCTTATTTATATTGTATAATTGGATAAATATATTTTAATCTCGTTTCATACTACTGTGCAATTGTAGAGTTAATTGGGTTATTTAAATTAATTGGCTTATTGCTTGGCATTCCTAAGTAACTTTGGTTATTGTCAATTCTCTTTCGAGTTGTTGCTAAATGCATATAATTCAAAATCAAAATATTCTTTATTTAATTAGGCCATTACTGGTACTTTTGAATCATCAAATAGCATTTAAATGTCAGTAGTGTCAGTCCTACAGGAGGCTAGCATCAGCTTGGCAGTTCTGCTAAAAAGAGCAGGCGAGAAATTTAACAGTTGCTCTTTTTAAAATATAGTTTACAATATAGCCATAGCCATTATTAGCATACCAAGTGAACATCAACAGTATTAAATTCCACGCACTATTATATAACATTATAGTAGTTTTGGATTGAATAATAAGTAACCTTTGCTTAATAATATATTTTTATAATAGAAATATTAATACCGACTGAACTTACTTAATTTCCATATAAACATTTCTAAAGCAAAATTATAAACGCTCGGACCTTCATTTAAAATAGGTAAATTTGCAAAAGAAAAAAATGGTCCAAAAAGGGTTGTTGAGTAATTTTAACATGTCTATTTATATTTGGTTTCGAAGCAAGATTTTCTTGCCTTGTAATATATTGTTCTTGAATAAATAGAAGTAAGTACACAGTCAGGGGCCAGTCGTTGCGCAGTAGCACAAACGACTGTAAGCGTGAAAGGTTGTATGTTTAATTACCACTCGAAGAAATAATATTTAATGTTTTAATTTCCTCGTTTTTGTAACGAGGCAAAGCGCGGCGTTGAGTTCTGTCACTCAGCACGCAATGCCTCCACAATTCGTCGGAAGTATCCTAAAGAGAAAAAGAGAGTCCTAATACGAAAAATGCTAATAATGATACAGAAAAATGTAATAAAATAACATCGCGGCGATTTAGAAATCGTCTGGCTTTACACGCAATTGTTGTGGATCCGATTCCTATTCGGAGGAATATTTATATTTAATACTAGTTGCCACTCGCTACTTTCTTTACGTCTTTAAATGATCTTTGCAATGCTACTTCCATTTACCACCCGTTGTGTCTAAGTCTAAAAAAAATCAATAACGCTGGTGAATTATTAATTTTTTTTTATTATAATTTTAACTAAGCACTACAGACAAGTGGTCCGTACTTTTTTAACTTTTCCATTATTATCAGCTGATCATCAATTTTATATTTATCTGCTGCTTAAATAAGGTTTACAACTAGAGATAATTATCTAAATATATAATTCCTAAGAAAGTGCTGGTATTTTTAGATTGCCTTTGTTTTGTAACTATTTCAATTTTTGTAAAAATTAATTTATGCAATAATAGAGATTAGATGTTTGATGTTTCCAGAGAAAGGTCACATGGTTGTAGCGGATTTAATGGAAAATATGCGTTTAAAAAATACACCTAGAGACTCAAATATGGCTTCGCTCTCCTTAACTTTATATTATATTCAAAGGATATTTTTTTTAAAATATTTTTTTAATAAAAACTATCCCACATCTTTTCTTATACCTCTAAGAATATGCGTACAAAGTTTAATTATAATCAGATGAGTCGTTTTGACATGAAAGCGTCAAGAAGTACATTCACATTTATAATATTAGTAAGTATAAAGAATACATTATATATTTTACTATTCAACACAACAGTGACAAAATCAGCATAATATCTGATTTAAATTCGATTCCGAAATAAGTTTTTGTTAACTTAAATTTGTAATACAACTCAAGACATTAACGTAACAAGTTTTATAATCAGCGACTTTACTGATTCAGATATCCATACCATTGTTAATGATGCGAAAGTAAGTTTTTCTGTTTATCTGTAAGTCGATTTTAATAAAATTTGGTACAAATATAGAGTTGATCTTAGTAAAGGAAAAAAATAAATTGAAGAAGTTAAAATGAGGAATGAAAATTTGTATGGAAGTCGCTTCCCAGCTATGTCCGCGGATGCTAATCAAACCTTATGAGATAATTTGAATTAATGAACATTATGAAGACGTGTACATAAAATCGGCAACAGCACAGGTCTCCTAAAGATATTTTTTTATCCGATTGACTTGGCCTAGGGACAGTAAACGCGCCAGGTTGTAGGTTCGATGACCACTCGAAATATTTAATATTTTTATTTCTGCGCTCTGGGGACGAAACAAAACGCGGCGTTGATCTCCGCCTCTCAACATAGATCCTTAATCTTCCCTGCTAATAATGTTACATCCATACTAACACGCATCAAATCTACTCAACGGAGAAAAGTAAGCGTTAAGAAAAATAAAGCTAATCTTTAAAAGGAAATAAGCATTACACTTTGAACTAAGACAGTCCCAATCAAGAATTAATTGGTTAATTGAGTCAGGCAGCAAAGACAAAAGACCTTTTAGTTCGAACAACGTAGTCGCGTGAAGGTTAGCTTTATCACGCTCTTTGAGATCTGCTCTAAAGCCAAATCTGAGTTCTAAATCTAGAGAGTCTAAATTATGTAGCCAAATCTTGGGATTTTTTTTCTTAAATTTTTCATTGAAGTTATAATTCCTTTTGTTTTTCAATGTCCACATATCAATACCTTAATTCATAAACCAGCTAACTCCATCTGCGTAAATATTATAAGAGACGTCGAAAACGTTTTCTTATTTTTCGCAGACCCCTTATTGACCAAAACTTATTGTATTATTTATTTATTTTGCATTTGTAAATAGTAGGTATATTTAACTGTATACTAAAGGCAATCACATTTTTATTAAACAAGTGACCGGCAAAAGAGGCCGGTCGTGGCGCAGCGGCACGAGGTGTGACTGTGAAACCGACTGGATGTGGGTTCGATCCCCACTCGAGGAGATGAAATATTTACTTAAATTTATATTTTCATTTCTTCGCTCTGGTGTCGAGGTTAAGCGCGGCGTTGAGTTCTGCCACTCAACACGGAATGCCTCCAGAATTCGGCAGAAAGTGGGGAAAGGAGTGTCTTAACACTAGGTTCCCTCTGCCTGCTGTGTGCGGGATACAGCGTGAAGCTGATTACGTTTGGTGAAACTCAGTCAGACTCACTTTTACCAAAGCGAGGAAATGAAAATAGCTCA
This sequence comes from Heliconius erato x Heliconius himera, assembly GCA_013421005.1. Lineage (NCBI taxonomy): Eukaryota > Metazoa > Arthropoda > Insecta > Lepidoptera > Nymphalidae > Heliconius > Heliconius erato x Heliconius himera. Next base: position 2,335 of record JAATLQ010033719.1, on the reverse strand, counting down.
CTACTCATAACAGTCACACTTAAGTTCAAACTATGTACCGCTGCACAACGACGCCACACACCTTTGTATGTACTGTATAAAATGTCTCGAAATCAGGTATATAATATAAAACATAATTTATTAAATTTGCAAATATCATATTTTATTCATCGTAAACTACGATTCGTCAGCTTCAATTCTGGAGGCATTGCGTGTTGAGTGGCAGTACTCAACGCCACGCTTTGTCACGACACCAGAGCGAAGAAATGGAAATATAAATTTAAATAAATATTTCATCTCCTCGAGTAGGGATCGAACCTAGTCAGTTTTATAGCCACACTTTGTGCCCCTGCGCCACGACTGGTCTCTAATGGATGAATTAAGCTTATTATAGATTTCTTGCAAGTTGATTGTCGTAATTTCATATATTATGAAATTTCCACAACTCGGCTCCGTTCCGGCACATTAATATTTTGAAACATGAGATAATTTCGTATTCATCCTCTATCGTATTTGCAAGCTTATTTTAAAGAGGTTATAAGCAAACTAAATACGATACATAGCACGATGTTTTTTTTAACTACACGCTGCGTTCTGAACATAATAGGATAGGCAAAGGGTACCTGGAAACCTTATGTTTCCATTAAGGCACTTCCGTTCCCCACTCATGTATAAAAAAATATAAATATCAAAATAATACATATTATAAAAAAGAAAATTAAAACACAATTGACGCACAAAAGGCGTCATTATCGCATGTACATAGTAGATATACTCGTATATACAAAATATAATCATAGACCTTTTCCACTTATAATTAATCAAATCACGGCAACAGCCTTTACGACCTTATACGTATACATTTCTATGCGGCCATAAAGTGGAAAATGAAATGAATTATAATTCTATATGAAATATCAAACGGCCCTTAACTTTACAAAACAAGATACATCTTTAAAACTTTCTCTCAATAACGTTTCCAATTTTAACGTGAATTAAATACAACTTTAAAGCGTACCTCAGCGATTTAAGTTCCAGCCAAAAGTTTGAACGAGAACAAAACATAATTTTATTACAATTTGTGAATGGACTTCTGTCGTCTTGGAAATATGTAAATGGTTGCTTTAGTTTTAGTTGGCTTCGCATTGTCAAGACTGCATTTAATGTGAAAATTTAATTAATTATTATGCTCTTAATAATTTTTAGTAGTTCTGTTTTGTGTTTATTTTGTTCGTATTTTATAGTTTAATTATTCGTACGAGGGGTTGTGGGATTTCCTCTCGTGCAAATAAATTATTTAATAATAATTTTGCTAAAATATACTTTACTAAGTCCTCACAAGATATATTTTGGTTAAATAGTAATATTCTTTAGAAATATTTAAAAAATGGTGTTAGACAAATAATAATTTCGGTTATACTTAACTTTAATATATAAATTTAAATTAGTATGTATATATAATAAATACAAAAAACCGTCTGAAGTTGTTTTTCTGCGTAGTATTTTCAGATCGTGTAAAAGTGAAAATAATTCAAGCAATTGATATCAATTCCACAGTTATTGCCATGATAGGATCACACTCTGTATTTGTCAATATTTTTAAAATTTTATATTATCACCTACAGCACAAAACTGAAAAAAAAACCTGCATATAGCAGGGTATGCGGTTGCGTATCGAGTGGTGAAACCCAAAGTCGCTCCGTGCCTTGTTACCAGAGCGAGGAAGTGAAAATAAATAATAATCAATTCCCCTAGTGGGAACCCACAACCTGTTACGTTTACAGTCTCGCTTGTATTCCTGCGCCACGAATGGACTTAATTTCTTATTTCATTATATTTTCCATTCGAATATTACCCATATTATCAAGGGCTACTCATCCCCAACACACCCGTGTCCGTCCAGCCAGGCGTGACTGCGATAGGCCTCAAATCATCCACCACCCCTAATGTGTGCCACTACACTAAATAATGACCGTTTGCGACTTATTTACAGCAATAAAAGGAACGGTTCATTAAAACTTTATACAGTTTTTGATGTTGAATGTATTTTTTTTAAAGAATAAAATATTGTTGTTTTCAATTATAATGTAGGGTATATTTATATAACTAGATGCTAGTGTAGGGAACTATTATTTATATTTACAGTTTATTTAATATGTGTTATTTATATATTTCAATATAGCAATTTATTTATTTATCATTTATATACATACGACTACATACATATATTTAATATAATTTATATATTTTATAACAAGTATTCGTATTTAGTATATTTATACAAAAGCGCTCGCTGCCGTCGACTGAACCGGTGAGGAGTAATATTTACTCCTACCCACTTGTCGACGGCATATTA
>JAATLQ010033718.1:26681-40561 GCA_013421005.1 Heliconius erato x Heliconius himera | reverse complement strand
CCTTTTTTTTTTTGTTAAAACACTTTTTACTAAGTGTCTTCTATTTTATATATTATATTTGTCTTCTATTAACGACATTTTTTTTGCTTCTATCCAGTGAAAAACACAAACTTATTCATTTCTAAGGTTTTGAAAGAATAAATCAGCTTCACGCTGTATCCCGCACACAGCAGGGTAGGCAGAGGGAACCTAGTGTAAGACACTCCCCGTTCCCCACTTTCTGCCGAGCTCTGGAGGCATTGTGTGTTGAGTGGTAGAACTCAATGCCGCGCTTGACCTCAATACCAGAGCGAAAGAATGGAAATATAAATTTAAGTAATTATTTCATCTCCTCGAGTGTTGATCGAACCCACAACCAGTCAATTTACAGTCACACCTCGTAAGGTTTTGAAGATTTTTTTGGAAATAAAACAATATATATATTTAATATACTTTATTAACCTAATTGGCAGTTAATGACTAAACAATAAACAAGATCAAAAATCATCAGCTCAAACAAAGCATCGGCGCAATAATAGTGCAATGCAGATTTCAGAACCCAGATTCAACTTTGGTTTTGCCTTTTAACCCTCTAGGGCTGTCTCAATAATACTGAATATAAATACCAATAGTGTATCCTTAATAAATAGTATTTAAACATTAAGAAAAAATGTCGGCTAATCCGATTTTGATTGAACTTTAAAATGTAAATTACAGTAAATTATTAGCACCAAGTTTCTTAACTTTACACTTTGAAAACTACTAAACTAAAACTTCTGAGTATAATTGTTTAATATTGGATACATGAAAAGCTAAATAATGAAAAAAATATATTGAAATTAACAAATCTTAAAAGAGATACGAAATTACAACTAAAAGAACAGTCATAAAAATAACATTGAAAGTCAAATTCCAATTAAAAAATAAGGATATAACTTATTAATAATACATTGACTGAATATTAAAATGGTTCCTATTTCTAAAAAAAAGCAAAACAAGATGGCGGCTACATGACAGGAGCTTGCGCGGGAAGGCACGGCGCTGTGAGTAACTCTCCACCGCTCTCTGTGATCGTGACTTTTTTGTGATAATTGATGAGGTCAGCTGAAATAATATATTTTTAAATTATTTATCTATTACCAATTCATTTTAATCTACTAAAAAATTAAAAATTAAATCATCTTCAATCCTTGTATCCTGCACACTGCATGCAGAGGGAACCTAGTGTTAAGATACTCCGTTCCCCACTTTCTGCCGAATTTTGGAGCGTGTAGCAGAACTCAACGCCGTTTTTAAATTTTAATTAAATTATTAAATTAGCTTCACGCTGTATCCCGCACACAGCAGGGTAGGCAGAGGGAACCTAGTGTTAAGACACTCCGTTCCCCACTTTCTGCCGAAATCTGGAGGCACTGCGTGTTAAGTGGCAGAACTCAACGCCGCGCTTAACCTCGACACCAGAGCGAAGAAATGGACATATAAATTTTAAGTAAATATTTCATCTCCTCGGGTGGGGATCGAACCCACAACCAGTCGATTTTACAGTCACATTTCGTGCCGCCGCGCCACGACTGGCCTCAATCTACTATTACTATTAAAAATGACTACTACTTATTACAATTATTAAAAATTAATTTGCCATTAAAAATATAGGCGGTATTAGGCCATGTGCTTCACTTCACAAGTTTGAATTAAAATTATTATTGGTAGGAAGAGTAGGAATAATAGGTACTTAAATTATGTTACTCATATATAAGGTTACTATAATCCTCCATGTCGTAGTGCCCACGTTATTTTATTTTATGTCGTACTTTTTTTTCGACATTAAAATAAACATTTGCCAAAAATTATATTTTGATATATTAAATATCAAATGAGGCCACTCGTGGCGCAGGGGCAGTATAAACGCGGCGGGTTGTGGGTTAGTTTCGCACTAAACGAAATAAAATCTATATACAATAATCGTATATACTAATAGTATATAATAGTAATCGTAACGGGTAATATTTTAATTTTTCTCGCTCTGGTAACGCGGCAAAGCGCGGCGTTGAGTTCCGCCACTCAACACGCAATTGAGGAATGGAAGTGTTTAATGGAGTGTCTTAACACTAGGTTCCACCCAAGTCTCCTCTGCCTACTCTGCTAAAAAATACCTACTGTATAGCAACTTTTGATAAATTCTTTTATGCCGTGTGATCCCGGCCTAGAATAGGATCATCCTGGTACTGTTGGTGTCGTAAGAGGCGACTAAAGTACGTGTGGTAGAGTCACGTCGCCAGCAATGGCAACACGCATGGGCAGATTCGGCAGGATCATTACCACTCCCTGCATTTAAAACCGGTGTTAAGTAGTGGCTTTATGCCACCGGCAACGCACCTGTAGCTCCTCTGGTGTTGCACGGGGTCGTGGGCGGCGGTGATCATTTACCAACAGGTGACCCGAACGCTCGTTTGCTTTGTCTTTTCCATAAAAAAAAATCTATAGAATAAAAGAAATCTCACCTAAACTCTCGTGTCTAATCTGTCCAGCGCCCAGCAATCTGTACCCATCGCTGGCGTCGACAAGGTAGTGCTTGCAGCGGTCAGCGCGGTACGATATGGCGTAGCCCCACACGCGCTCCGATATACGCACCAGGAAACTACCTTCCGGTTTGTTTGTGAGGATCTGTTCGGCTTCTGGCCGTGTTATCAGACCTGGAGTAGGAAAGGGATAGGAGGATTAGAACTCCCCGAGACTGTCCAGTATATCTATTTAAAAATATTGATATAAATACTTCGTATAAAATATTGTACAAAAATATGGGCATTCTTTTTACCTATTTGTTTTATATTAGTTAAATAATGTTTTAACAGAAATAAAATTTTAGAAAATCTGTGATCTTTTATTTTGATGGATGGATGGATATAGGTAAGCTAAATTGTTAAAGTAATTTCTTGCCTTTTTATGTCTTAGGAGATCACACTATATCCTTGTTAAACAATTTAAAATTAAGATTTTTCTAAATATTTTCTTGCTTTGATGTAAGCTTACCATGAAACCATTCAACAGGTTTTTCGTTCTCATCAAGACCTACTCCTCGTTTTAGCTCATGATTTCTGAACCACTCCAATACTGCTTCTCGATTAGGAGGCTTGCCAGCTGTAAAATAAATAAAATGTTAAATTAAAAAACAATATCATAACACTTAAATGTTGCCACTATTTTACGAGAACAGTCGTTCAGAAAACTTGATTATCCGGCCATCAGTACGGATTTTTTTTTATTCGGGCTACCGATTTCGACCAAATTATCATTAATGTTACATACAATATAATTATGTTAGAAAACGTATATCTTAATAATTTCTTAATAAACATTGATCTTCGTTGATATGTACTTGTTCTTATTAATAAATACATAACATTATGTACTTTTTCTTTAAATTTTCAATTATCAGAATGCCTAACGACAACAATCAATACGGTTAAATGTTAATTAATTCGGTTGGAAACCAAAAATATACTTAATAGTAACGAAGTTGTATATTATGACCTAATTGTTTTAACATACTATATCTTCCACTGCAGAAGGATAGTGTAAAATTAACAAAACAAACTTGCTATGCTAATTCCAAAGCCCTTAATAAATATATTACTTTTTTTGCCAAATTTCTTAATTTTAAGCTTTTCCCCACATAGCGGTGTTGTATAAAAAAATATGATGTCAAGGCAATCCTTTTAAAAACCTATTTTTTGGATGGTCACCACTCGTCAACATACCGATGGCAGGTGGTGTCGCTGGTAGATGAGTGCTGCGGCGGTGCGCCTCTCGGGCAGCTCGAGCTATCTCCCTCATTGCTGCTTCCGCCTCCTTTGCTTTACGTTCTGAAAAACAGTTAAATAATAATAAGATATAATAAATTAAATTTCTTTAAGCAATTTTTTTTCCGAAATGTTTATTATAAAAGGTAACGAAAGTTACTTAGTTGTAACTCAGTTGTAACTGTTTATTAAGACGGAGTGTGTTGATTTTATTCCCAACAATAAATGATTGTACGCAACTACTTAGGGGCCGTTCAAGTATTACGTAAGCAGTTTTTTTGCAATTATTGCCTCTTAAAAATATTTCATTGAAAACGTCAAAAATAAGCAAACCCAAGACCCCCCCGCCCCCCTACAGTGCTTACGTAATACTTGAACGGCCCCTTACTAGTACATTTACGGTATTTTCACACTTTAAAAGATTTACACGGAATATTTTAACCTGTCCCCTATTTGTATAGAAAACCAATACATCCACCAACTCACCCTGCTCCCTCCACACAGCATCTTCATCTTGAGCCTGTAACTGGGCATCTCGTAAGGTGCGCGCGCGTCTCGCCCTCAACCCTCTCAGTATGTCGCCCGCCCTCGCAGCGGCGACGCGACGCTCCCACGCCGCCACTCTTAGGCTTACTCCGTCACCGTTGCGTGGAAGAGCTGAATCCTGGAAAAAAGTAATATTGTTTATGGCTTCACGTTGTAACCCGTATTTTTTTATGGAAAAGCCAAGGCAAACGAGCGTTCGGGTCACCTGATGGTAAGTGATTACCGCCGCCCACGACCCCGTGCAACACCAGAGCTACAGGTGCGTTGCCGGCCTTTAAGGTGAATTGGGATATAAAAGGGTATACAGACAAAGCTTAGCGTTAAGTAACACTCACCGCTAAACCTTGAAGATATTGAGGGTTAAGTGGTGGAACTCAACGCTGCTTTATCTTGTTACCAGGGTAAGAAAATTAAAATATTAAATAAATAATAACTGCGAGTTAGTTAATAGTAAAATTTTCATGTTGCAGTTAAATTTATTTACTTTACTCTAGTGATGAAAATTTTGTGCTATAATGCATATAAAAAAAGCTTTTAAGCCTTATTTAATTTAGATGTCTGTTATTATTTAGGCCAGTTGTGGCGCAGCGGCACGAAGTGTGACTGTAAAATCGACTGGTTGTGGGTTCGATCCCCACTCGAGGAGCTGAAATATTTACTTAAATTTATATTTCCATTTCTTCGCTCTGGTGTCGAGGCAAAGCGCGGCGTTGTGTTCTGCCACTCAACACGCAATGCATCCAGAATTTGGCAGAAAGTGAGGAACGAAGTGTCTTAACACTAGGTTTCCTCTGCCTCCCCTGCTGTGTGCGGGATACAGCGTGAAGCTGATTTATTTTTTATTTTTGTTATTATTTATTATATTGACAAATATGAAGAAAAGTTAAAACTGTAAAGAAATGTTAACTCACTTGTATAACATCCCTCTTCCCTTCAATAAAATTGAACTGCAAAGTATTTTTCTTCATGTTCAACTTGATATGATCATCGCAATAGTCTTTATCAGCTTCATTGTCACTCTTCTCCTTAACCTCAGGTTCCAAGGCCTCAATACGTTGTCTCAACTCATCAACCGAGCAGTACAGGTCAAATGTATCTTCTAACGAATCTACATTTTTTGGTGATAAATCGAACTTCTGTAAAGGAATACCATTACTTTATTAAATTAATAAGATTATTAATCTGTGATCATTACAAATCTTATATTTTACGAATTAAACGTTGAGAGCTAAGAGGTATGTCACTCTGTTTTGCACTCGTACGTTTATTGGGAAACCGAAAGAACCCCTGTATTTTTTTTTAACATTAGTTAAAAAAATATGATCGGCTAACTGTTGTCGACGGCGCCATATACACATACTTATAGGTAAAATTTTAACTTTAGTTATACATAAAATATAAAGAAGCCAAATCAAAGAGAGTTTGCTTTTGAGTTACTACAATACTGTATTTAGATGCAAACTAGTAAATATTAACGACGGTTTAACCTCGAGTTAGTTTATCTCTTGTTTCATGACAAACGTTAAACTTAGTTATACTTTTTGTATAAGATTATTGTCATGAAAATCTATGTTAATTAGTCACAGCACCGTTGTAAGACTTACAATGTTATTTTACTAATGTGTCTAAGCTTTGTATGTATTATTTAAATGTCACTCCCTATTCGAAAATAAATTATGTTTAATTTAAATTCTTTTTTAAGTTTTTGAATATTATTATGATCTGAGCACTGACTATAATAATAATCATTATGTTACAAAATTGTAAAAAAAGTTGAGGCCAGTCGTGGCAAGTGTGCCTGTAAAACCGACTGGTTGTGGGTTCGATCCCCACTCGAGGAGATGAAATATTTACTTAAATTTATATTTCCATTTCTTCGCTCTGGTGTCGAGGCAAAGCGCGGCGTTGAGTTCTGCCACTCAACACGCAATGCATCCAGAATTCGGCAGAAAGTGAGGAACGAAGTGTCTTAACACTAGGTTTCCTCTGTCTACCCTGCTGTGTGCGGGATACAGATTAAAGCTGATTTTATTTACAAATGCAATATTTAGCAGATATATTAATAACGTCAACATAATTTTTATAATAACTAATAGAGAAAATGTATATCTACCCCACCAGGAACGAGGCGAGACACTTCTCTACCTGCTTAATAAAAAGCCGTGGGAAACTCAGTAAACTATCAAAAGTATAAGTACCATATACAATACAAATCTAGATATATTCTAATTTCTATTACATTCTAATTAACATGAATAAAATACTGATTTTAAAATGTTAATATCTCAAATCCTTATCTCTATTCCTTTAGCTTTTATCTTATAAACTTTTTTATTTAGCGTAATATACAAATACAATAAAAATATACAAACCAAATTTCATGCTAATAATAATTATGTTAATTATATTAGATACGGTTTTGATTAATAAAGAATACGAAATGGCTTCACTAGCCTACGTCGTAAGTTATTTGCACACGCGGCCACTTATCTATATATTATCTATAGGATCTATAAAAAAAAAACGATAGTGCGCTGTGCGATAGTAAACGTCAATGTCAAATCTGTTGTCAAACATTGTAGCAACTGGCAGGCTTGAGTAGTTCCACATTGTAAATTTATGAAATAATATAAATATTTACAAAATAATAAATTGAAACGTTCTATTTTAAGATTTTAGGTTAGTGTTATAAGTGTTAGAAAGCAATGTTGTTATATATAACCAACAGTCTTCACGAAATAACGTTCGTTGAACAGTGAAATCTTAGACGATATGTTTGGAATTTCTAACGGGTTAAGCCGGAACGAGGCGTGGCAGGAGCCTCTTCGAAATAATGAAATAATATTTCAATTACCGAAAGGTTTTAATGTAGGAAATACGATTGTTATAAAGGGACAATTAAATCTGAATAATCAAAGGTAAGTTTACAGTTGATGTTAAATAATAGTATTATTTAATGTAAAAAAAAAATCGAAATGTAATGGTAGATTAAAAAAAAAAAAATTAAAAAAAATTAGCTTCACGCTGTATCCCGCACACAGCAGGGTAGGCAGAGGGAACCTAGTGTTAAGACACTCCGTTCCCCACTTTCTGCCGAATTCTGGAGGCATTGCGTGTTGAGGGGCAGAACTCAACGCCGTGCTTAACCTCGACACCAGAGCGAAGAAATGGAAATATAAATTTAAGTAAATATTTCATCTCCTCGAGTGGGAATCGAACCCAGAACCAGTCGGTTTTGCAGTCACACCTCGTGCCGCTGCGCCACGACCGGCCTCGGCCGATAATGGTAGATTATTAAACTAAATAAGAAAATACTGATGAAATATTGAAACAATTCCAATTATTTTTAGGTTACGAATAGGACTTACAAGGGGAACAGATAATTCAAGCAAAAATTTTCTTTTTTATATAATTTTTGACTTTGTTAAAGATGAAATAACAATTGTCAGGGATGAAAATGGCTTATTAGTGGAAGACCAAAAAGTAACAGAACTCTCAGAGCTTTGTCCAGGTATGTATAAATAATATTGTCACATTGGCATTAGTTTTTTTAAAGTCAATTTAGATAAAATTTAAACATTTTAATACATAATAATAATGAGCTTCGGATTTTATGCTGCATATAGGTATAAAGAGGACCTAGTGTCAAGACACTGTTCTCTGCTCTCTTACATAATTCAATACATTTCATGAGTTGCCGAGCTCAAACAAAACCTGACTGAGGAATGTATCTACAACCTTTGCTTTTATAGTAAAATACTGTGGTACTACAGCATAATGGCTTTTATAATTTTTATATGAACACTTGGAATTATTTAAGTTTCTTTTCTTTTTTTTTGTTTCGAGTGATTTACAATTTTTATAATAAATTGACCCTGGATGTAATTTCAAACATGAATATGCCTGAGTCTATTAGTATGGAAATTTAAATAATGAGGGCATTGTGTTACAGAACATCTGACCCCAAATGTGTTGTGGGATGAGGGTTCAATTCTGATTCAGGGGAATATATTATTTTCATTTTATCATTCTAGTAACAAGTCTACACCACTCACAGTATTTAGTTCTAACACTCAACAAGCAATCTAAATAACTTGAAATAAATAAATATCTTAGTCTCTAGTAAATATATTATTTCTAGTGTCTTAACACTAGGTTTCCTCTGCTACCACGCTATATACAGTATACAGCATGAAATTAAAAACAATTATACTTTCAGATTCTGATTTCATATATTATATAAAATTTAAAGAGAATAGTGAAAATGAATTACTTTTGTCAACAATGCTCGGAGCCTATGCATTTGACGATATAAATCTAAAGTGTTCAACAGAAATTCTTAATAATCAAGAAAACATATTTATAACTGTACAAGAAGATACATTGAAAATACAAGAATTACAGTTTTTATGGTAATGATTAAAATTTAATCCGTAATTAGGCCGGTCGTGGCACAGCGGCACGAGGTGTGACTGCAAAAGCGACTGGTTGTGGGTTCAATCCCCACTCAAGGAGATGAAATATTTACTTAAAATTTATATTTCCATTTCTTCGCTCTGGTGTCGAGGTTAAGCGCGGCGTTGAGTTCTGCCACTTAACACGCAGTGCCTCCAGATTTCGGCAGAAAGTGGGGAACGGAGTGTCTTAACACTAGGTTCCCTCTGCCTACCCTGCTGTGTGCGGGATACAGCGTGAAGCTAATTTAATAATTTAATTAAAATTTAAACAATATATTTGAATGCAGGGAGCATGTACAAGTTAATATAAAGTTAATAAGGTTTGCAACACATCTGAGTAAAGAGATCTTAAAAATTAAATACAATTATAAATATAAATCTATAGTATATTTATAATTTTATTTTAATAAGAGTAAGATGATACTTTATTCTGTTATCATGTAAACCTTTTCTTTTGACATGTACGTCATACATAGGGACTGAAATAAATCAAATTATTTTTAACATTTCTAAAGTATTATTTCACACTTACAAAAATAATTTTTAGAAAACATAAAGAGCCCCTCTGCATTTATATGTTTCTTAAAGAATACTTACTGTAGTTATAATTTATATTGATTATTTATGAATTTTGTTGTTGTTTTTTTTTCTTTGAAAATGTAATTTTAGTTCAATTATTTATTTTACTTTAAATATGTCAGTATTAATAAATTAAGAAATATATACAAGTTAAAAAGTGTATCACATATACATACATATATGCATGCATATTTTTTTATAGCACTGTGCTATACATAGTAAGTACATTATGTAGATATTGTAAAACCACCCACCATTGTCAATTTTATAATAAAATTTAATTATATTAATTTATTTTTTATTTACATTCTGTAGAATTATACTTCTAAATCTTTTTAGTCACTTTTTTTATAACATAAGACAATTTATTCAAAGTAATACTATGGTATTTTTAAGGCAAAGCATCAATTTTTATTCAAAAAAATCAGGAATTCCCAAATATTTGCTAAACCACTGAAAATCGCTTTAACATACATCATGGTGTGTACCGTTATAAACGGACTTTATCCTTTTTTATGTTAAAAAGGATGTTATTATTTTTTTATGGTTTTTACATTTCTATAACTTATAAATTTTTTCATTAAATTAGTTCTAGCAATCAAGGAATTTTTAATAAAGGACCCCAAGAGAGCCATCCTAAAATTACAGTTGTGCCCACTATATGTCCAAAATAGTCTTAAATAGTCTAAATAATTTTGTGCAAACCCCAGAAATTTGACTAACAAATCAGCCCAGGGACTTAAATAAAAACATTTACATATATTTTTACACAACTTACTTGTTCTAAGCTATCAAGAGGTTTGTAATCAATCAAATGTGTCAATTCCTTCTCAACTGATTTGCGAAGTTGATGGGCTTCCTCACGGGCCTGAGCTAAGGCGCGTTGACGAGCTTCTTCAGCGAGGATGTTCTCAATGGTCTGGTCGTCTGGATGCTCTCCCATGACCCACACCTGGAAGTAATGATTTCAATATTAATTCGTTCTGATATCTTTAACAATTAAGCAATATAAGAAATTATTGTCAATTCTGAAATCATTGTATAGTTGTATTTGTAAATAACATTATAAAACATCATCAAACTTCATTTTTATTGTTATAATAAAAAAAAAAAGAAATGTAATTAAGTAGTTATTTAATTTTGGAAAGTTTGTATCGGGTCTTCAAATAGAGGTTTCTGAATTTTGACAGTTAATTACTACCATCTTGAAACACCATAGACCAAGGGTTCACAATCTTTTCTTGATCAGGAACCACATTTATAGAATTTTTGTTAGTAGGGACCCCTTCGTAGATATAATATTATAAAAATAAATTAATAATTAAACAAAAATTTTAATTTCAAAGTCAAAAGTTTTAAATAAAATCTGACATTTTGTATGATGGGGTGTGTGAATTTTTAAGTAAATATAAAAAATCCATATTTCGATTGGTGCGGACCACTACTGGTCCACGGACCACTAATTGGGAACCGATGTCATAGATAGCATTCAGTATGTACTAGAAAAACAGTTAATTTGAAATCACATACAGACGCTTTAATTCTTTAAGGAATTGTTAAGAACTAAGTATATGTCAAGCAAATTTTGAATCCTCAAATGGAACATACCGGCTAGGAAGGCAGTTCTGCTGCTAAACCAGCAACGGATCTTTTTAATGGAATTAAGTGAGAAATATGATGTGAATGTGAGTTCAAATCTCATTCGGGTTTATGTTTATAATACTTATATTACATTTTCTCGGTTTCAGTAATGGTATTTACTTTAGTCAACTACGTAGCCATTGCTCAATAGTGAAATAATGAAGATAGGCGACGAAAGAATAAATATAATGTAAATAAAATAAATAAATTAGATTCACGCTGTATCCCGCACACAGCAGGGTAGGAAGAGGGAACCTAGTGTAAGACACTCCGTTTCCCACTTTCTGCTGAATTCTGGAGGCATTGCGTGTTAAGTGGCAAAATTCAACGCCGCGCTTTGCCTGACTTGACACCAGAGCAAAGAAATGGAAACATAAATTTAAGTTAAAATTTAATCTCCTCGAGTGGGGATCGAACCCACAACCGGTCGGTTTTACAGTCACACTTTGTGCTGCTGCGCCACAACTGGCCTCATAAATATAATGTAGCTTCACTTTTTTTAAATTTCTAAAATAAAATACGTAGCCTTTTGGAACTCACTCTTGGAAACCCTTTTTGCCCAGTATAGTATTGGATAACACAAATATTAAAAATATTCAATAGCATTCTTTTGTCAAATGACAATTCTACGCATTCAACTTATGCTTGGATAGCGGAAATTTGTAAAAATCTTCCTACAGAAGTGCTAACAACATAAATATGTTATACCACAGTGGTCAGAGTACAAACACAATTAACAAGAGACGCGGGTTCAAATCCGGCTACGTATTTTTTTTTATGTTTTCTAAAAAAGGTTAATACATACATCATTCTATTACATAAAAAAAATGCGAAGAGCGTACTAAATCAAACATTAGCGGAAAAATACCTTTACAGTACCGTATTTACACAGGTGACCGAAGTAGGTTAGTTTATTGAGCTGAATAACCTTGAAATTTCTTTACTGATTACCACATAGCTTTGTGTACATTCAAAGTACTGTGGAACACACGAACTGATGGTCTAATTGCGACCATTGATTTTTTGGGATTAAATGATTTGATAGTGTTGATTTTCTGCATATCATTTATAAAATCAAATTAAATCAGCTTCACGCTGTATCCGGCACACAGCAGAAGCAGGGAACCTAGTGTTAAGATACTCCGTTCCCTACTTTCCGCCGAGATCTGGAGGCACTGCATGTTGAGTGCACCAGAGCGAAGAAATGAAAATATACATGTAAATAAATATTTTATTTCATCAAGTGGGGATCAAACCCACAACCAGTCGATTTTACAGTCACACTTTGTGCTCCTGCGCCACGACTGGCCTCGCATATAATTTATAAGCATATAAAATCTATTTTTTGAATAAGCCTTTTTTTTCTTAGTGGTAGTTTGGCAACTTTAAATGTTAGGCTTGAATGAATAGACCATTACGCAACTTAAAAATATACCAACTTCCTGTTTTTTCCCTATAGTTAAGATTTAAAACACTCCGTTCCCCCCATACCAAAAAATTTTTAGATATATCCTGTTGAGTCTGATAAAAAATAGAAAAAAATCGTTCCCAAAAGTTCTGATATAATAAACATAAAAAAATACAGTCGAATAACCTCCTTTTCTTACAGAACTTAAAAATGGGTATAAAACTAAAATAGAAATAGTCGGTTATAAAACTAAAATAGAAATAGGTATTTAATTAAATGCATCTTGCTATTCTCTAATGGATTTTATATATCTATCAATTGAACAAATTGTTTCACACAATTTGTTTCAAGGCTAAAAATATAAAAAGCAGACACCGATGCTCCAGTGTTGCAGGATGATGTAATATATTTTAACTAACGACCTTTTCATATAAAGATCTTTACATAAAAAAAAAATTAAATCAGCTTCACGCTGTATCCCGCATATAGCAGGGTAGGCAGAGGGAACCTAGTGTTAAGACACTCCGTTCCCCACTACATCAAGGCCTTTACATTTTTTCTCGATATAACTAAACATATAAATATCGATGTACTATGATAGTAATCCTGGTATATTTTTCGGACTACAGCCTGTTAGTTAGGTATGGACTCCTGAGATTATTAAACTGCAATAGATATAAAATAGGCTCAGAGGCCAGTCGTGGCGCAGGAGAATAAGCGTGTCTGTAAACTTGATGGGTCGTGGGTTCGATTGGGTCACATTGACTTATGCAAGTAGTTGACTTGGTCAATACTTTAGTTTTTGCTTCATACCCATGGTTCTCCATCTTCTCCTTCGAGAAATTGCACCTGCTTCTTGTCATTTGTTTGAAACTTGGTACGGCCATTTTCTTCTTTGCTGACTTTTTGATCCCAAGCCTGCCACCGACGCACCTGAAAAAAGAATTGTTGTTTAGAGTTAAAATTTATCTTTGCTGAGACAGTCTCCAGTTATATTAGTAACTAGCGGCTCGCCCACGGCTTCGCCCGTTTAAAATACATGATTATTGATTTAATATGCACAATTGATTGACAACTATAATGACTTGTAATATGATTTTTTACGACATTATCGTCAAAGATTTTTTGATTGTTTTAAATAAAAAAATACGACCATTGTTGATATTTGATATTTATAAAATATACATAAAGCTAATTATTTATTACACGTATATATTTTTGTAACTTTATATTCTTTTTACCTATATAATATACTCTGTTAAATGTGCTGATGTCAGTGAATAATTTAATTTACTCATTCAGAAACAGCCTTAAATGTTAAATTATTGATTTGAAGGATTCATAATATTCTTTATAAAATAACTGTAATAATTGCATATTAACTCCTGTACAGTTTTTAAATTAGTTACATATATTATATGAACGAACCAACCAAAAAATCTTTGTATTTACTTGATATTTCTTTCAAGA